>VXAB01009421.1:0-13763 GCA_013399175.1 Odontophorus gujanensis | reverse complement strand
CCCCCCCCCCCCCCCTTTTTCTTGACAGGGTGTGGGAGGTAACATGTAAAAAGCACCACTTTAGATCTGGGTAATCCACTTTTAGATCTGGGGTTTGAGTGGAACAGCTCTTGTATTCAGAAGGCTGTTGGACCTCAGCCTCTGAGAGAACTGGAAAGGAAGAGGGAGGGCTGCTGCTCTCTCCGGATAGATCAGTGTGCTTTCTGTAAACAATATGGACACTGGTAGAGAGTGTGTCCTCTAAAAAATAACAGAAAGCTCTAGACAGCAACCTGACCCCCTTATCAGAGGACTGACAGGGACCAGGATGGTCTTCCGCAGCAGATCCTTTGGTTAACCTCAAGCTAGAACAAAGGGGACACAAAAGGGAATTTTTGGTGAATACTGGAGATACATATTCTGTACTACATGAGTTTCTTTTACCTTTATGTTCTGATTATATACAGGTTACTGGAGCGGCCGGCCATACTGAGAAGGCATTCTTGACAAAACTCATGAATTTCACACTGGATAAAACATGGGGAAGGTGTCAATTTTTTTATACTTGTCAAATTTGCCTAGACCTTTATTAGGTAGGGATTTATTAGAAAAAATGGGAGCTGAAATCACCTTTGAGAAAAGAAGGTTGCAGCTCCAGGTGCAGGACAAAAAAAAAAAAAAGGAAAATAAGATAACCCCAGAAATAAGTACGTTAGTTTCCTTTGAGGTATGGGCAGCAGACACTCTAGGGAGAGCAAAAATTGCGCTTCCCATTGTATTGCCCTAAAAGAGCAAGGTACCCTATCAGAATTAAACAATATCCACTTAGAGATCAGGATAGGGAAGGAATCAGGCTGATCATTAATTTTATTCAAAATGGATTACTGGTGCAGTGTGAATCTGAATATAACACCCCCAACCTCCCAATCTGGAAACCAGATGAGAGGTATCAATTAGTGCAGGATTTATATCCCCTAGTGGATAATCCATATACCTTACTAACAAACCTGGGGAGATATTTGTCTTTGTTTACCATTCTGAATTCCAAGGATACCTTGTTCTGCATCCCCCTTGCACCTGAAAGCCAGAGGTTGTTTGCCTTTGAGTGGGAGAACCCATCAACAAAAGAGAGATACAGCTAACATGGAAAGTCTTGCCCCAGGGATTCAAAAATAGCCCTACCATCTTAGAGAGCCAACTGGCCAAGGACTTGAAGCTCTGGCACCGACCTGAGGGAGAAGGTATCCTGCTGCAATATGTAGATGACTTGCTGATAGCCTCCAAAACCTGAGAGGAATGCATAAAAAGCATACCCCTGTAGGACCAACAAAGCAAGAGAGGTAGCCAAGGTTCTTCTATATGAGGTAATACCACGCTTTGGAGTCCCTGCTACTATGTCCTCAGACTGTGGGCCCCACTTTATTGCTAAGGTTGTGCAGCAGGTTTGCCATCTTTTGGGAATCTGGTGCTATCTGCACACACTATCAACCATAGCTTAGCAGACAGATGAAAAGAATGATCCACTGGATCAAAATATACATTTTTATGATAGGACAGGAGGCAAATCTGGATTGGCTAAGGCTTTACCCTTAGCCTTACTTAGGATTAGAACAAAACCCCACTTGAAGGAGGGGTTGTCACCTTTTGAGATATTATGTGGGTATCAGGTCCAAGCCCCACAAAGTTATGGGGAGGAAAGTCTTACAAGGATACCTGATGTTTCTGCAAAACCAGCCCTGGGATATTGAGAAATTTGGTTTTGGAACATCGGCCAAGGTTGGATGGTTCATCAGATAAACCCATTTTTAGTAATGATGATTACTCATACATCAGTAAAGCTAGATGGCGTAGGACTGTGGATCCACCACGCAAGAGTCAAGATGGTGAAAGAAGGCAACTGGACAGCACGTCCTGTTACTGATAGCAAACTGAGACTGCAATGAAATCTGGCACAAGGACAAAGGCCTCTGGTGGTGTAAGAGTAACCTTGCTTGCAGCGCTTGCTCTAACACCGACCTGCTTATGCTACACTGATTAATATGGGTTGGGGAGGCTGGACAAAGTGGATGCAAGTTAGGGGAGTAGCCCTCAAATTGTCAGTAACTCTGTATGACCATCAGGTAGAGGCAAAGGGGAACAAAATTCAAGGGAGAGAAGGGCAGGAGCTTGCTATTGCATGTCAGTGTAGGAACTCACGACTTCCCCCTGGGGGATTGGACCTTTACAAGGACAAAGAGTGTTCCTATGGCTTCTGCTGGTATAATGTCACTCTCACTATGGGTAAGGATTCTAAGAACATCCATATGGTAATTTTTGTCCCTGGGATCCTACAGCCCCTACTAGTCCAGGATCCTAGAATCAGGACCCCATTGGGATCTAATAATAATAAAAGTGCTCCCATAGCTTCCAGACCTAAATTGTGCATACAAAAAATGGAAGCATGAAGTATACTCATACCCTCATAGACTATTTGGAGCCCCTGAAAGTGAGGACCACACCTGAGTTATGGCTCTAATTGCCATAGTTATCAATAAGGAGGTAGAAATATTCCTCTGTGCAAACAATAACATTTCTTTAAAAGACTCCTTACAAATAGGGTATAGGATGAGCGGGAAAACACTGCAAAAGGCAGAGGATAAGAGGGTAAAATATGTTACCTCCCAAAGAGAGGGCTCTTTAACCTCCTGTGATACATGTAGGAATGAACCTCTCAGTTATTTGAGCATATTAAGAAAAATGTTAACCATCATTGGTGGGAAGTTTTGTTAGGGTGGTCACCCACAGCTATCTGGATACTGAATATCCTATTACACCTCATAGTGTCTACTTTGGTCTTTCAGCTTGTGTGTTTATGCATTACTTTAGGTTTAGACCTGAGACTATGGAGATCATCTGTGAAACTCAGGGCTGTGGGAATTCAAGTGGCAGTGAGTTTACTCAGGAGGAAAGAAAGGGGGGAATTGAGTGGAGGCAGAGACCTTGGGATGGTCCCTGTACAGGGGGGCTCTGTGAGTCTAAATGCTGTTCTGCAGGTCATAGGGAGCTGCTTTGCAGAGAGGTTGGACTAGAGGATCTCTAGAGGTCCCTTCCAACCCCTACTGTTCTGTGATTCTGTGAATTGTATGTTATTTTGAGCCTTGATTTCTCCATCTTCAGCTTTCAACTAGGCTATTTTTTATTGAGTGGAATTCTTCACCAGATTTTTAGCTTCTAAAGGCAAGCATCCTTAAAATTTCAAAGCACTCAGGGATGCTTTGAAAAGCAATTTACTGAAATAAAGAAGATTTTCAAATTTCATTCTGAATACAAGTGGGATTTATAGTGCTATAGTCAGAGAGAATGTCATTGCCTTACATTATGTCTTCAGGCTTTCTTTTAGAGTCTGTTATGTAGGTATTTTAGTAACATCAGTGCACTAGAAATTCATTTTGCACAGCCTTTAAAACCAGAAGATTCCCTAATTCATGCTGAAGAGCACTTTACAATGGCACAATCTTAATTCATATGTATGTTGAATTTGCAGGTGTTTGTCAAATGAGGTCCCTTATTAAGGAGTCCAAATGTAAGGGCTTTCTCCAGCACCTTTTGCCCCTGCCAAAGCAGCTCCCTAGCCCAGGTTGCACAAGTAGGCGTCCAGGTGGGTCTTGAATATCTCCAGACAAGGCAATAATAATAATAATAATAATAATCTTATGTTTCTTATTCTTCACTTTTTTCTCCTAGGATTTCAGCACCTTATACCAGAATTTCTGAGATGCGTTGTTTAACCAGGCTTTCATCCATTTCTTGTGAGTTTCTTTCTTTACCGTTCTATCAGAGCAGCAATTGATCTTATAAATGAAACCATTAAGAAGTATGATTCTACTAAATACTGGCATTTGCAATGCAAAACAGAGGTCTCAATTTTCATGGTGTTTCTGGGACTCTCTTATACTGATTTTAGGGTTTTTTTTTCACCTGGGAGAAATCAAATGGTTGTTAGAACAACAGTTGACATACAGTGCTTGATATAAGGCACCTTAACAATCCTTGCTTTTACGTATTTATGAAGAATCATACAGGAAGCTATTGCTTCAAGGAGAAGAAATGTTTGCCTTGCTTCAGTGGGTCTGATTCAAGTTGAGCAGAGGACATGGCCTGCTCTTTAGTTCTCATGTAGCAAAAGCCTGTAAGGGACAGAATAGCTGGTAGTGGAAGAGTGTTAGAAAACAAATGCAGGCCCACAGTAACAAAGGCTGGTGGTGAGCACGATCCTCTCTTTTTCTACCTCACCAGTTGGTGGGAAGTCAAGTGGTCAGAGCCAGTGAGATAATCAGCGCTGGTTTCTTTACTTGGTCATAGTCTTTTGTCCAGGTTTAAAAAAATAAAGTGTAAAAATAGTTACTTGTTACTAATAGCTACTATTATTGATACGTTACATTTGTTTTAAAATACCTAGAATTTGAATTATCCCACAAGTAAAATAAGTAAAAAAACGAGACAGTAATTCTACAGTTTTATTTTCAGGAAGAAGGATTTCTTATTCCTGTTGTTTTTGCATCTCTACAACTGGGAAATAAAAAGCAGCAGGCATTCTTGCTATCTCCCATAGTGTTTTAATTCTAACTAGTTTAATTCAATCCAATGATGAGCTAACTACAAAATGTATCACAAAAACTCTTAATCCCCTTTTATTACTCACACTCCAGGAATACCTGGCAACAGCTGAAAATCTTCCTGCACAGCCCCAAACCAGACTTTTCAGTGGAGGTATCTCTCAACAGAATCTATAGCTTGTGGAAGTTCTTGCTCCAGCATCAGGGGAGTGGAGAGCGCCAGAATTCAGGTGACAAGAGCAGTCAGCTAGCAGGAACAGAGAGCCCAGAGAGATAAATAGTCACTAATAGAGAGCACTGCCAACTCCTTATGACCTTTCTACAGAGCCACATAGAAACAAACATTTCTGTATCAGCTTCCTGACTACCATGTAGTTAATGACTGCGCAGCTTGCTCTGGCCTATCTGTTCCTTCCAGGCATTTCATGCCTTATGGACCCTTTGCTGAGCAAGTCCCTGGAAATCTCTGACCCAGGAGAGTTCATCCAGGACATGGTTTTCTTCCCATCATTAAGTGTACAACCATCAGGTGATGTTTCAGTCCTCCTTCCCAGATTAAGGTACGTTATTTCCAATTTTCCAGTACATATCTAATTTTTGTAAGATAGATAACATTCTAAGGTATCACAGGCTTTTTCCTGTTCATTTTTTCCTTTGATGACCTGAGTCAAGGTAATAGATGCCAAGGTTTCCAGTCATCAAAGGAACTTTATCACATGAGTCTGATCCCTAACGTCGCTCTCCATGAGATATGTTTTTATTGTCAGAAAAACACTACGCAGACTTTCTGTCCCACTGCTGAATGTCATCTGTTGTTCTTAATGTCAAGAACATTGAATTCCTAAAAGAAAAACATAAAAAGTCCACATCCCATGCAGTGGGATGCAGTTCCCAAGTGCTATCCAAAAATGTTGGTGTACTGTCTATCAAATATCTTCACGTTAGATTACCTCTGTTCTTTCTTTGCATGTTAGTTTGGAGACAACACTGCTTTCAAGCGTTTGAAAAGATGCATGCTCTTGTTTGTCCCAGTGGTTTAAAAAAAAGCACAAAAATACTTTAAACTTTACCTTTTAAAAGGATGAGGGAAGATTTCTGATAAGTGTCTGGGGGACCTGGGTTTAACTGTGTTGCAGCAGTTCCTGTCAACACATAATGACTACTAAGTGTTTTCTACAGTGAATTTCACAAGCAGGTAGCAATACTTACTCAGCCATAAATTGATCTATGGGGTCATCAGTCTTTTCTCCCTTCATTTAAGGATTGGTTCCTGTTAGTGACACCAGGAGATGTTTGATGTCCAACTGCTTATAAAATAATAAGCTGCGGAAACAAGACTGAATCTTTCAAGCCAATCCTAGTGGTTGGTAGGAAATCGGATTTAAAGGTAAGATAACATAATTCAGAATTCCAGAGTAACTCTGGTAAAATAGTAGCTGCAACAGTTTAACTGCCTGGAGGATGCATTATGGAATCAGACTTACTTTCAATGGAATTACTATGAGATGATTTCACATTTACATGTATCTGCAAAAAAATTATCAGAAATATAAAAGGAATTTCCAACAGCATTACTTCTTACCATGCTTAGCTTGTATCAAACAGAACATTCCATTAAAATTTCCAACTGTTTTTGTAGTAATTATACTTATTTTAATTTCTGCTTTAGTTTTTGGTAATTTTCATGGCAGACATCCCTCTGGTAAATATAAGCTGTCCCTGCTGTATCAGCTCTGTGTTCTAAGATTTTGTTAAACCTGAAGAGTCTGATCTTTCAGTGTTCAGCAAGGTTCACATGGTTCAATATGTCATTACCACCCTTATACTGCAAATTTTCAATGTTCTACCGCCATGTCTATGTTCTGTACTTCAACTTGAATGCTGAGTCTGTCCCCAGAAATTCAAAGACTGACACTTCAGAGCTTTTATGTTACCACGTGTGCTTTCCTTGACACAACTGAAAAAAGATGTTGCTCTTAGAGCTCACCTTAAACAGCTTTAACACTGCAAGCCTGTAATAATTTTACTCTTGGTAGACCAAATTCAGTATCTCCTCTCTCATTTGACAACTGCTTTTTGTGTTCTGTTCTGAATTCCTTCGTGGACACTGCTGTCAGAACGGTGCAATGGGAATTGTAGGCCTGTACCAATGGCCTACATTCTCTTCTTCTCTGGTTTTATTCTTTGCTCGGTAACAGCTCAGAGCAGTCACGTAATGAGCACTGTGTAGTCTGAATATTCAGGTGCCATTCGTGACAACGCAAAATATTTTTGAGAAAGTATCATCTTAATAACTGAGTTGATTCAGGACATGAATGGGTTTTCCAAAGGGATTGCAATTTATGGTGTGAACTTCCCTAGTTTTCTGCTTAAGTCCAAGCGCTTTCTTAAAATCCTCATGGGAGTTTCTGTGAAAAGCATTATAGATCCTGCAACAGACTTTTTTCTCTAAAACTTTGTACAATAAGATCATGCACCGCATGTTCTATTTTCTTCACCCTCATCTCAAAAGAGGGTATTACTTCATCAAAGCATGTGAAGTTTTCACATGCTAACAGGCTTCTTCCACAATTACATGTGTCACGATCTTTTTGTTTATCGTTCTCCGTCTTCATCTCTCCCCACGTCCAAGCTCTTTGTTCTGTGTTTAGTAAAAGCTTTATAGCTCCTGTATTCTTTTCAAGAGCAGGTATCGTTTATTAATTTATTTACCCCAGTAATGTTCGCTGAAGGCTTCTGGATAATTCTGTTGGCATTAACGTCACTAAGATTTAGCTGCATGGACAGTGAAATAGAGCCTGTGTGAGCTTGCATTGTGTATTAGAGTAGCACTGTGGTAGAAAGGTTAATGCAAAGAGCTGGGCAGAGTTTAAGCTGTACGTGGGTTATTATTTGGCTGAATGTACAAGTTATTTTTTCTGCCTTTGCATCAGTTTCTTTAGTAGTTACATAGGGAAAAAATATATATTCCAGGTTTACAAAGCCTGTGGGATTTTGTTGTAAGGCTCTGTAGAAAGGTGCTTTAAGACTGTGTCTCAGAGTTTATAAAGGGAAAACAAGGAGTGCCAGATAAAAGGAATGTTATTTTCTTGTTTACTGTTTCTTTGTCTTTATGAATAGAATCCTTTGTCAAGAACCAACTCACTGTTGTGCTAGATACTGTACAAACACAGCTCCTGACACAAAGTCTCTACAACCTAAATTTAAGGTAAGGGACAATGTGGGGTTGGGGGGTGGGTTGTATGCTGGCAATATAAAAAGAATGGAAGTTTACAACAACAACAACAAAAAAACCCCACCACCCCCCAAAGAACAAACAAACAAAAAATACCTAACACCTTGAGCTTTCTATTTCCTGGCTATAGGTAGAAGTGATTCCTGGATAAAATAGAAATGGAATTTTATAGATCAGGATTAACAAGCATTGTCTAGCATCCTTCTTCAAGGTTTTCTGTGAGTAACAGAGTGGAGAGTAATTCTAAGGAAGTTAGCAAAGCTCCTTTGTGGCTATATTTATGACAGTAGTGCAGTGTTGAAGGGGTTATAGGTCAAGGCATGAGGAAACTTGGAAAGTTAACATGTGGGTAGTGAAGGCTGTTGCCACAGTATGGTTAACACTGTTGAAAGAGAAGCTTCTTATTTGCACTGAATGCTTCTGCTGCAAGGAAAGCATGATTTTCTTTGGGACACTATTTCT
This sequence comes from Odontophorus gujanensis, assembly GCA_013399175.1. Lineage (NCBI taxonomy): Eukaryota > Metazoa > Chordata > Aves > Galliformes > Odontophoridae > Odontophorus > Odontophorus gujanensis. The sequence continues at coordinate 5,492 of VXAB01009421.1, read as the reverse complement.
GCTTGAGGAAGTCTACCTCCCTGCTGTGTGCCATTTCTATTTCCACAAACAATCAAGAACATTTCTTAACCCAGCTAAATGTTCCTGCTACAAAATTACATGTTTGTGACAGCATATACTGTATGTTACCAATCATAAAAAAAAAAGGTCAATCATCTGTGTGAGCCATGTATAGAAAGCAGTGTCATTTTTTACTTTAAAATAGAGCCTATGGTTCTATTTTTTTTTTCCAGTTTTTGTTCCCCATTTCTACCTCTTCATTATGGGAAATATATTCTTTATTCTAAGGGACTCGTTCCTTTGCACAAGCACAAAACGAGCATAATTCTCTTGGTATTGCTGTTTAAAAGGCAAAATGTACACAGAGCTGTTTTTGAACCTCCCACACCCTGAGTGCACGGAACGGATTTTACTTTGACAATACTGCTGTTATCAATTAGCACTTTGACAACTAGCTGGGCACAGGACCTAGCAGGTGGTGCAGAACTTTGAATTGCAGCTTTCTGTTTCCCACAGCTCCAGCACTGAATTAATAATGTGCTTAAGGAATATTGGTGGCAGGCTGGCAGAAATGAAGAGATAGTTTAGCTGTAGTAATGTCGTTGTTTTGTGGGTTTTATTATCAGTATTCCACACCATGACATCATGTAGTGCACTGGGAGTTAAAGAGTTAATGCTGCAGTTCTGTGGGTCATCCATAGCTCTAGGTGTCTGCTCTCAGGAGAGAAGAATGTACTAAGGGACCCAGAAGACTTCAGCATTCTGTTTCCATTTTCTGTTTAGAGGTAAAGGTAAAACTGCCAGACTTTTTTTTACTCATCTCTGCTGCATGTGCTCACTGGCCGTGTAATATTTGGGTAAGGCCTTCAGTTTTTGCACAGTTTCTCTCTCATTTATTTGATTTATTAGCTTCAATTCCAATTATATTCTATTATATTCTGTTAGCTTGGATTCCACTATCATATTTAGTAATTCAGTTTTCTCCCTTATTTCATTGCTGCTGTTTGTTTTTCCTGACTAGGTCCACCTCCCTACCTTTTCCCTATCCCCCTCTTCCCCTTTTCCTGGTCCCTCCCTCTGGTCTGTAAGTCGTGGAACTAGGCCAAAATAAGCTGGAACTGTGGCAAGTAACAAGAGCAGAAGGAAGAACTTCAGCTTAAAAGCAACCTGACCCTATATATGTATATAAAACCATATACCCAGAAGTAACCAAGCCAATAGTCCTTAGAGCTTGTGAAAAATGCCACAAAGTGCCCATTAAAGCATCACTGTGATGGTAGTCTGTGGAGGCAAGAGGGATATTTGGGAAGGGACTGTGGTATGTTATTAAAGATACTGTTTCCTGAAGGTACTTGAGGAGACTAATGCGTCAAGGAGGAGTGAAAGAAAACAAAAGGAAATCACTTAGTGTTCTGGAGGAGAAAAAGAACTATTACCAAAGGTATTGACATAGCATTTTTGTGTGTGGCAGTCATATTTTTTTCTTCCCAAAATAGATGATATTAGGTTTACAGTGTACTCCCAGTTAAGATGGAAGCAGCACAGACTGGAATTGGTCACCCTTTGTTACATCTGTTTTTGCTACTGGCTCAATGAAGTGATCTCGCGTCTTTTTCTTGCAATGTAGGACCTGAGGCAGCAGGTGGCGTTCTGTGAAACAGAAACAAAACGTTACTCAGTTTGGAAGAAGAATGAAAAGATGAGCCAAAAGGAGGAACTAATTACCTATTTGTTCTGCTCTCTCTGCAGCTACAAGACAGAGAAGTGCTACTGAGTAACCTTGTCACTTCAGCTTTTCATAAGCCGTGTTCTGTAACTCAGCACTGATTCCTTCCCCTCAGCCTTCTGCCATAAGCATTATTTTGTATTGAATTCCTGTATGAAAACATAGAGCACAATGGAAAGATGTAAAAAGGGATCCAAAAAGAAAAAGGTGGGTGGGTCCCGTTTGCCTTTTTACCATTTATGGAATGTAGTTTTGGATCATGAAGAAAATCTTACCAAATGCTGTAGATTTTCCTGCCATTTATTGTTATTGCATCTTTAACCAGATGGATCCTCTTAGAGGCAATAAATATCTGTAACAGGGCTAACAAAGAGCTAAGCAACAAAATGTATATCATTAAGTGCCAAGGAAACCACTCAAACAATAAACAACAGCAATGCCTGTTGCTATGCTTCTTTCTTTTCAAAACTCTTTCAGGTTGGGTGGTAGCTCAGGCAACAAGTTTTTTCCTTCAAGAATAGATCAGAATGGTGCAGGCAGAAATCAACCTTGCTCCGAAATGGCAGAGTCTTGTAAAGCTACCCTGAACCAGTGTGCAGTCAGGAAAATATCTTCTAAGGCAAATCTCTATAATCCTCCACAGTGTGACTCTTTTCTGTCTCTTGTAGGTAGTCCTGGTAAGGATGTATTTAACATGGCACTGGTGTTAGAGCTAAGAAGTGGCAGAATGAAGTGCCTTTCACGATGAGAACTATCTTCCCTTCTCAGCCCTCAACTGTACTTGGTGCACTGCCAGACCCTGGAGGCTTCTTCTGGAGCAGCCCAGTGGGTGCAGCTGCAGCTGTACCCATCTGCAGGTCTGGCCAACAGCAAGAACATCGACAAACACACACAGACAATAGTAACATCGCCTCTCACGCAGAGTAACCCACTGTCTTTTCCAGCATCTGCATAAAGAGCAGTTGCTCTCCCAAAGACAAGCACAGACTTCAGGAATTTCTAGTTGCAGACTGTACCCTCCAAAATGCCCTCACTGCTTACTTGAAATCAGACGTGAAATTGTTTTAGACTGCCTCTATCTGCCTACCCAGCTGTGATATCCTGTCCTTCCTCCTGGTGCTGCAAGTAACTTTGTGAGCCTCTTGCTCTGTTACATGTGTCTGCAGTTTATCCTGATCTGCTCTCTAGATAAGCCCTGTTAATCAGGAAGGAAGTACTGCCTCTGTCTGTGGAGGAATGTGTGGAGTTTTTTTGGTAACACTGTTTTACCCTGTCTGTCTCATGAAATAGAAAGCTTTGTACCACAAATCTGGAAGTAATTTCTTTACACCACATAATGAACTTATGTCTCTTCATTGCACATATTCCACAGCATATACTGGTTATTTTCTTTGTCATTGTTGGTGTGTATTAAGAATGACCAAGATTATTGAACTCATTCAACTTCTTGTTGTGGGGATCACCTGGTACCTGGGAAAAAGGAAATAATAAATATAAGTGGGGACATACATAGCCTGTAGCAGCATGCACAACACCTAGTGACAGCCAACTTCATTCCCTCAGCAGAGTGGGAGAAGACAGGACTTAGTTGAAAAGGACATGGAGTTTGCATGATGGTTGGGTTGTAAATGCACTTGTAAGTCTGTGTAACTTTGTACCTGTCTCAAGTTGAGTTTAGCATCAACAGAAACAAAGTTGATGTGAAAATGTAATGTTTGAATACAAAATAAATCCAACAAGAAGAAAGGTTACCAAGTTCCCAGAAGAGTCTTGGAGTTACAGAACTCCTGCATTACATTATGGATTTAAATAGTGGTAGAGTTGCTGGGGATTAAATCTCATGCATTCCAACTGAGATGAGTAACTTGTTGCTCTCTGGTTCTGGCCTGTGCATCACTGTATTAGATCACATCAACGTAAGGTTATGCATTTCATTTACTTTATCTCTGTTCTTTCAAAAAGCAGAGAGACAAAGCTGAACTTCTACATTTTTATGAGCCAGTTCTGGTTGCTATACAATTTCTCAATATCTTTCAGTGCTGCACAACTTGCATTGAATGTGCTTGAAGAATGTTTACACTCACAGCATTTAGGCTGGCCTTGATTGTGAAGAAAGACCATATCTTCCATGCTCTGTACAGGTACCACGGCTTAAACACAAAACAATCCGAAGGAATACTTTCAGGGCAGCACCACAGCCGTTTAAAGAGAGCTCGAGGATGCGTAGGAGTATAATACGGCCTCTGTATTTTAAGAAGTACAACAGTGACATCTTGTGCAAGAAAGCGGCATAGCTCGGAAATAGCTCCACTATTTTCTTTTCCTCCATAGCGGGTGTGAAAGTCAGTGCCTGTCAATTTTCTGAACGCTGAGGTTACAGAATTATCTTAGAGGTTAATTTTATGCCGGTGACATAAAAGGTACTCATACATCTGTGGGAATGCAATAAAGTAGAGTCACAGCAGAAACTGTGGAGCAGGATAAACAGCATGATATAGGAAGGCTGAGAGCCAAGGACTCTTCTTTAAAGAAGAAAACAAGTTCAAGTAAGCTGCGTGCTGGCTGACCCTGATGGGAGGAAGCGTGCGCAGCTTGGAACGACTCATGAGCTCGACTGGATAAGCTCCTGTATGCACAGATAAGAACTGTTTTGGGTGGACTGTTTTACTTGACATGTAAAGGTAGGTGGGAAAGTAACAAGAGGAAACTTGTGAATGTATATACGGGATGTTATAACCTGTAATAAATGATTTGGACCATCCACATCTGAGTCTGTGCCTTAGACACTGCAAATAGCACCCACTGTGTAGTGCAAATCATGCCAGGTCTGAGCAAGCCCCATCCGTCAAGAAGTCGAGCAATAGGGAGCTATCTGAAGCTCACTAACGAAGGAGCAACAAGTACATCATGAAGCATTAGGGACAATTTTAAAGCCACACAATCTATCTACATCTACCTCAGCATTAGCTACTTTTCTTAAACGGATAAGCAAAATTGTCTCCGAGTTGCCGATAACTGGGTTTGATTTTTGACAGGGAGCTGGGATAAAATTGACACACAACTCTGGGTGGTCTCTACTTTTAACTGCTCCCCATTGTTGCCACACATACTGTAGCCACTTGGCAAGTTAAGTAATTCCTGCCCAGACGTCATCCGTGATTCCAACCCCACTCCCACCCAGAGAAATTAAAAATCATGACCTCCAGGTACTTTGTCGCCTTTTGCGCCTCCTCCCTCCCACCCACCCCACCCAGTTAGGTTGCAATTGCTGACAATGTTATGACCCCTCACAACTGGAAAAGTTTGTTATGAATGATTCACTTTCCTGTGCAATGCACTGCGTTTATGACTGAATGCCGAAAACCGGTTATGAATAATGGGGGGCGGGGGGGGGGCGGGGCGGCTGTGTGTTTTCTGCTGGAATGTCTGGAATTTCTGAATGTCTGCTGGACTGGGATATCTACAGCATCTTCAGTCAACCTGTTGCCATGCTTCAACACCACTTCTGTTCCTTTGAGACCATAAATATTTTCCATCTTCTCCAGTATTTTCTTATATTTCTCCAATTTTGACAGACTGTTGCAGCAGAAAATCTGTCAGGGTATGAAGCAGCGATAGAGCACCTGTTGGGAAGGCAGGGCCAACCTAGTGGAGCTCAGGTGGAACCAATGTACATGAACGACAGGAAGGGGTGGAGCAAGGATCCACCCCCTTCCAACCCTCATTTAAGGGTCGGAAGAGGAGGTGATAGATTCATAGATTCATA
>VXAB01009420.1:220871-271505 GCA_013399175.1 Odontophorus gujanensis | reverse complement strand
GTGTCACCCCTACAGACCACCCCGAGATCTGAACTCCTTCTATCATGAGGCACCTCTCCTTGTTGAACTGCTGTAATATAAGAGTAAGTTTCAAATCATGGAGATTTCTGCACTTTCATGCCTGTTACCTGCTGTTTTTCAATTCAGTCACAAAAAATAGTAAACAAAGACCTTCTGGCCATCTGATGTGAGATGAGAAATCAAACAAATAAACTGTGATTCAGATTCAACAGTACTACAGGCAGTACTTTTTTGTTTTGTTTTTAATTCCCTCATAATCCATCAGCTACAGTTAATTAATCAAACACAGATGTGCTCTCTTTATGATTAAAAAAAGAAGGTATACATTCTGATATATTTTTCCTTTAGTATTTTTATTTATTAAAGGTACAGCAGACTTACAGAACTTAAGTGCTTAATGGCTTCTGGCTGCTGTTGGTAACCGTGTTTGTATTTGAAATCTTCAAATATTCACCAAATGAAGTGAATTTCCTTTCTTCTGTTTTCTTCCTTGCTAAAACAAGGTATTATTTTTATATATATTATTTTTATTGGTAAACAACCTTCTGCTATAAAATACTAAGTACAAATCAGAATGGCTCTAAATATTGATGATTATTTGAAAGTTGTAGTTGGTCTGTTCCAACAAAAGATGGCACTGCTGTTTTCTTCAGAACTGTAAGGTCTACTTGTTGAAATTAAATACTTTTAAAACAGTTCCCTTGTCTTAGTCAAGAATATGCTCACTGAGATTGGTATGTGTTATTTCTTGGCTACCAAATTGGCTTTAGTCCTTAAAAAAGTATCTATCTATATTTTAAGAGAAGTCCCAAGTGGGAAAAACTAGGTGCCAGTAATTCACAAAATACTCTTGCAGTTTTAATTGCGTTAACAACCTCTTGGAGTCCAGTTTCATCTTGATCATTATTTTATGGAGAAAGTTTTGTTACAACTAAGAAATAAATGGACAGTATTTTTTGAGATTCTCTCAGACCTGTCTCTTTTATGTGAAATGTATTAACAATATTAATTCAAATGCCACTTAATCCAGGTACACCTTTCCTTGACATTTTCTGCCTATGTTACACGTGCTCTCCAAATAACTTGTTCCATTGCTTTGTATCAAATTAGTTGGCTTTGTACTTCAGGGCTTTGCTAAAATTAGGTACAAGTAATATTCTCAGAAATAGTATAGATTAAAAATATGAAGAGAATAAGAAACGAATAGAATTTACTTAGTGTGAAATATACTGCACCTCCCCAATTACGAAATAAATTTGCTTGTGATCCAAATTTAAGCATCTACATTCAAAATGGCAGCCATCAGAAGTATCAGTTCTAGTTTTTTAACTAAAAAAAAAGAAGCTGTAATTCATTGATGATTCTGGAAGTTTATCACAATGCAACTGTGCTGATTCAAACAGTGCAATAAGGCAATTTCTGAAAATGGTAAGACTGACCTTTCAATTTGCAGAGGCGTCGTTACGTGTAGGTCACTAGGTCAGCCTCACCAGCAAACAGCACCATGATGCGTTGACAAATGCTTATGATTGTCTTCAGAGTGGAAGGAGAACTGCAGTTACACAAGTCTCTGTGCATTTGCAAAGCAAGAAATCACCTTGCCTCATTAAAAATACATTTCCACTTTGTTTGTCCGTTCAGAGTGCTTTTAATGAATGAGATTCCCCTTAAATTACTGTTTGGAGAGAAGCAGAATGTTAGATAGCACATGTGTATTTCAGTCATACATTCAATGCAGTAAATCCAGGAGAGAAAAAAATGTCAAAGAAGTGTAATATAACCTTGGAGTTGGGCATTATTCCAAATCTAAACTCTTCTTAAATTTTCCAGTTTTACCCCATTGTTGTGGGGTTTTTTGTGTGGTTTTTTTTTGGTGTTTTTTTTTTTTTTTTTTTGCCTTACCTGAGGTTCCAGGCTGCATTATAAAGCAAATTTGCCCCATGTTCTTCCCTCCCTTCCTGTCTCAGGGCTGTTTGCCCATACCGTGTTCTGCCTGCTTTACTGGAGGACTGTTTCTCTCTGTGTCACAGCTGCATTTGTTCAAGCCGGAAATCAGAAGGTGAATACTGAAGAGGCACTGCAGGAAACTGTCTACCCAAGGAGCTGAACTTTCTGCTCATTGCCTGCAGAGAACTCTGTTGACTCCTGTCACAACCATGACTGGCAGCTTTTCCCCCGAGGTGGCCAAACAGGCTCAGCTCAGGAAATTCCTGTAATTGAATTATTTTTCAGGTGCTGAAAATATTCATTTTATTGCCAAAGTTCTTACGGAGAAGAAGACAAAGTAATATAGAGAAATAGAGTTTGAGGAAGAGAGACTGAATTTTATGCTCAAAATTGATGCTAATGTGTTATCAAAGCTATTCATGGCAGTCAATCACATTGCAATCTCCCCTATGTCTTAAAAATGTACTGCTGTTTCGTGATGCTGCATTAGCAAATCAAACAGTAGGCCATGGGATGCAGGTGTCCTTGCAACCACTGACATTCTTTCACAATTAGTATCACAACAAATGATGATATGCAGAGTTAAAAAACCCTCGGCATTTCCTGCAGGTGATATTTATTTATCAAGGTACTAATAGGTACTTAGAACTACACTTAAATTCTAGTTCATAATGAGGACACATTTAACACAGTGTGGGGATAAATAAGGTATTCCAGGTAAAAGACACTTTATTTTTGTGCTTCCTACAGAATTACCATACCTTAGATTTAGTGAAAATCCTTTAGATCAATTCATTTTCAGAATATCATATTATTAAACAAGTTACCTCACAGTGTGTCTAAAAATAGCATAAATGCATTCCTTAAGATGACATCAAAACCTATGTGCTATAAGGCTAGGTGCAATACAGTGTGTTAAAAAACATACTTCCTAGTGTAGTATCACTGCAGTATGATCAGATTCCCTGAAATAAAGGCTGAGACCTGATCTTAAAGTTCAGGTGTATGTTTTGTATTGTTTTCACGAGTCCATTGTAGATAATCAAGGATCTTGATTAAGAAATAGAAACTGATTTTGGCAGCATGAAAACGTTGGCTGTCTGACATGACATGACTGTATTAATAAAGAATTTGAAACATGAGTTATGCTTGCACAGTATCAAATGCGTAAAAATCAGGAAAAGTAAGAAGAAATTAGACTGAAGAAACTCAGAGCAGTAGTGGGGATATTCCAATAATCTCTTTCTCTCTGAGAATGGCGTATCATAAATATTTCTTCAGACGTTAGGGAAAACTCATTTTTGCTCTTCTCCCCTCTACTGCTGTTCATAAAATTGAGGAGCTGCGCCTCTGTAATTAGCTTGGAAAAAAACTCCTCCTCTTCCTCCCACAGTGCGCTTTGGCTTGAAAACAATTGTTTCAAACTTAGAGCAAAAGTAAGCAAAAGGTGCTTACCTGTCTGCGTCTTAAGTGGAATTTAGCTGGACAAGCCTAAACCACTAGCTAGCGACATCAACTCCTGGAAGCATTTATACTCACAGGGCCTGAAGTTCCTGCGAGCGCCACTGCGCTGTGGTTCACAGCAAATCTGAAAGGAAATAAAGACATTCTGCTGTTTGTTCCTGTCTTTGTAAAGGCATTTTGTAGAGTCACTGGAGAATATATGAAATTTGGAAGAAATATTGAAGATGCTCACTGTGCTGATCAATAGCTGTTACACCATTTTTAAATAAATGGATGGACTGCACTCTCAGTCTCTGGCAAGAGGAAGTTGTACACACTTACCATTAAATTTAACTACACTTGAAGATACAGTCTTTGGAACCAGGTGAAAAAGTCAGGAATCTAATAAGGAAATTATTTTTAAAAGACATTTTGGATTTAAATTAAAATCACCTTTGTTCCAAAGATTTGATAGTCTAAAAATGAAAGGAATTGGACAATTCTAGATTTCTGATTTTGATAATTAAAATAAATAAATTTAGAAGATTTCTAGAACATGCTCTTTGTCCCTTCAACTCTCCTAACAAAGCCAATGTTTTGGTTCTTAAATCAGTGCTGTTGTATTTCTAACAAACTAGCACTGCATGTAAACTTTGTTTCAATACACACTCAAAACTGTCTGTTCATAAATAAATAAGAAAATAATATTTTTTTCTCAGATCTAAAAGCTTTGTTAATACAATTCTAATTATTTTAGCATTTGCTCACTTCCTTTTTTTTTTGTAATACACTTGGAAACGCTACATCAGAAACGCTCACTTTTATTAATAATAGTATTTAAAATTAGTATGAAAAAATGAACAGTCTTCTGGCTCTCTCTTTTATAAATGGCAACTACAGTAATGAAGAATAGAAATCCAATATCTAGATTACAGTATGCAAAAGAAGTTCTTTTAATTGCTGCTATTTATCTGCAAGAGGTGCAATTAGGACTCGCTCTCTGTTTCCATTAAATGCAGCCTCCATGTGGTATATTCATAACATCTTATTCCAGGAAAGAAAAAAAAAAAAAAAAGCTTTAAAAGTTGTGGAATTGCAAGAAATTGTTTGATTCTAATTTCTGTGAGGTCAAAGAGAACTATGACTCTAATTCTTCTGTTTCCTCAAGGTTTACATCATTACAATTAAAACCATACAGGATTTCCTGAATTTACACTTTTCCATTGTTATCTCATTTTTTTCCCTCCCTTTACTTTTATGTTACTAGTCCTCTTGTATCCCTAAATCTGAACTCTCAAGTTCAGTCATCTGAGTAGAAGACCTTGAAAAAAAAGAAAGATGATGAAACCAACAGTTGCTAATCTGAGAGCTCCACAGAGTTATTCCTGTAGTTGTGAGGGTACTTCACAGATTATGACTTTCAAGCTCTATGAATGTAAAGGACCCAACGGAAAAGAGAAGAGCTATCAAATGCTCTATTGGTTGTTTGTGTGAGGGTATCATCTAACAATTCGCTCTATCAAACAGTATAATTGTGTTATTTGCATCTGCTGTACAGTTTGCATGGAAATAAACAGGTGGCCTTACTTTTGGAGTAGAGCCTTAAAGTGAAAGACATGCTATAAGGGTACCCTCTATCCAGCTTGTCTTTGTGTATTACTTTAAGGAAGTGTACGGTCCTCCTTATTATATATAATATAGTTTTAAGTGATGCAAACTCATATTTATTTGTTAAGGTATTATTTTATTAAATAATGAAAAAAGCTAATAAGGTATTTATAACTTGTGTAAAAACAGCCCAATTTCTACCTTCAGTGATCTGAATCAAAGAATCAGAGAGTTGTAGGTGTTGGAAGGGATCTCTGGAGTTCAGCCAGTTCTCAGTCCACCTCACTATCCACTCTTCTATCTTCTCTTCCTTTTTCTAGTCAGTCCAGTTACCTATTTCTAAGAAGTTTCTCAGCTCTGAGTGTCTTTTTGGGTGTTCTTACATGCTGGTAGCTATATACTAGGTGTAAGTGTATGGCCTGTGATTCTTTAATCTCTCACTGACAGGAAAAACAACTACCAAAACAATAGAATAAGATCCAAAGTCAGATGCACCCAAAATGGTGACCAGACTAGAAAATTACAGTTCATTTTCTCAGATTCTCCAACACAGGCATAAATGACAGAGAAGTAAAAATTGTGTCCATGCCACTTCATTAAGATCTTAACATATAAGGATAAAATCGTGTTACAGATCCTCTTATCTCCATGCTTACTTTATTATATAGGTTTCCTGATTCTCTGACTTATGATTTATAATCTTTTTATTCTCTTACACCTCCCCCGTCTTATAAAAAACATATTACTGAGGTTTGTTTTTTTTTAACATCACCTTTTAATTTAACCAAAGTCTGTTTCTAATCTTAGTGGCTGGGATTATAAATTACTGTGAAAATCTAAACAGATGTGAATTTCCTTCTCATGGTGAGAAGGCAGACCTGGTCCAGACACAGAGTAACAACACTAAGTGTGGCACCGTTCTTTTCTGACTGGGTCCTCTGATATTTATAAAGGATGTTTTATATATACATATTTAAAAATCTGTTAACTTCATTCAAAGCACGTGTTTCTGAAGAACAGGCTATTTTGCTCCTGTCCACCTTAATGTGTTCTGTTCCATGGAGATCAGTAATGAAGAAAATGTTATATTGTTGATGGCATATAACAATTATTTTACGCTTCTGTGGAATACATTTGAACAGTTCAGTTAAGTAAAACTCATACTTTAATACCTCTTATTCTTTCCTTTTATTTTTTTCCTACTAATTTTTTTCCCTTTCCGGGTTATCTTCTGTGTTATTCCATAACATTTTGTAATTTCAGAAATAATTTAAAAAGGAGATGAAGCTAAGAAGACAAGTTAAACCAGTCAGTTGTGCAAGCATATATTCAGTCTGATCCTACATAAACCATATATCTGTCATCTAACAGAAATTTTAGTAAAATAAATGTTATTTTATTAGATAAAAAGCTTAATTACCTTTAGATGAGTTTCAGAAATCAAGAAATCCCTCCAAAAGTCCCTGAAGAGTTGAGTCGGACGATCCAACTGAACAGTTGATTGGTGCAATGCAGTCATCAATGTGCAGCATCTTCCAAGGGAATGGTTGTTAACCTAAGGGAATAATAAAGAATGCAATGATTAGCATAAACATGGTATCATGTTACCATCCAGCAGGAGGTACCAGTTCTGATATTTATATAATGTTTATATGATATTTATTTACTTAGTAAAATTGAAGTGGTTTTCATAAACTTTGAACATGTCTGTTTTCACATAATAGCTTTCCAAGCCAACAGAAGTAATATGATAGTGAAAATCTGACCCTGAGAAGAAATTACAAGATTTTTTTTTTTTCTGACAACGAAAGGAAACGAGATTAAGGTATCTAAGTCCACCTAAGGGCATGAATTTAATTCCTTCTCCAATAACATGCATCTTTCACCTAGTACAGTTTAAGTCATATTTTTAAAGAAATTCAGGCCTAAATTTTCACTTCAGTTTTCATTGTATAATAACATTCTCCTCAGGGAAGTCCCGTGAGTTCTCTCATAGAATAAAAGTATAATGGTTAACTCTGATCTGGCTCTGAGTTCAGTTTGTGTCTCTTCTGCACACCCAACAAACCTTGGACAAATTCTTGTATGTAGTTCAGAACTCTCCATCTATTTTAGCAAAGCTGATTATGCTGTATTCTCGAAGTGTCGTACTAATCAAGGAATTCTGACAGATTTCTTTTCCAGTTTTTTGTCTGTGATACTAAGATAGATTTTCATATATTATGAGGTGAATAGCATGAAATAATAGGTTTTGTGTTTGTTTCCTCCCTCAAATCCTTAAGATAAATACGCAAGAAATACAGGTTTGCAAATAAAAAGTTACTCAGTTTCGTAATTCTACACTCTAGCATCTTTTTTCTCTCTCCCTTCTACTTGGCCATTTTTCATCTGCACATACGTCAAAAATGATGAAACAGGTCCTCACTATAAAGATTTTCTTTCTGCCTTTAAGTGTTATGCTCACTCACATTCATAATGCTGCAAGGATCATCCAATATAACTGAAAATTCTTAACTGAAAACTTCGTGGGGCATGAGCAAGGAGGAGGCACTAACACGCTGTTCAGGTTAAAACTGGACCCAAGTCTACTACAACTGCATATAGAGCTTAAATTGCTGATTTTTGGTCCTACTGGTATTTGATGAGTGGCTGATAAATACCAGTGGAGGAGTATAAGAGGCAGTGGTGAGCAGCTTCTTCTGTTGGATAATTCGAGGAAATAAAAACATGTAGAACTAGGTGAAAACAAAAAGTAGCTCACTACAGACTTGAATAATTGTTCCATGGAGAGAATGACATTTAGTGATCATTGGCTGCATCTCAGTGTGATATTGCTGAGCACACTGCCAGGAAAACATGGTATGCGTAATTGAATAAAAACGTCCCACTAACAACTGAAATAATTATCTATATATAGTATATTTCTGAAACAAACAAACAAACAAAAACAAAAACCACGAGGTTTGATACAACAAAGCCTCACAAAGAAATACATGTTGCTGTTGAAAAGATAGCTCACGATACACACTGCATCTTTGGGCTAAACATTTTATGTTAAACTGCAGGAAGGAAGCTCCCTCATCTCAGATATGCACATTTTCTTGTTATTATTAAAAACAATATGATTCTCAGAATTCAAAAAATAAAGACTTGAAGAGTGATGAAGAATCTCCTTCCTGCCTCGTTAAATTACTGCCCACAACAGACTTTATTTTATTATATTCTTAATAGCTTCAAAAAGAGGTGTGAGCTACAGGTAATTGGGAAAGAATTAAAAGGTTTCACAACTATTTTAAGATCTTGTTGCAGCTCTAAGGACTGACTGTAGATATCACCTTTGGTACACCTAAACATACTTAAATGCTAAAAACATACCTTCAGCTGCACTTTCACAAGCCCTTTTGTGTTGGTCTGTTTGAGCTGGTTTCCAACTATGTAATCCTTATGGCAACAGGGAATGCCCAGCATCATGATAGTAAGCATAATATAAAAACCACAAATGAGAATCGTATTTGTATGGTGGTTCAACTGAATAATGCAAATCTTGTATTCTGTTCAGTGTGGTTTACACGTATTGTGATTTCAGTATCTTGCTATATGCTACTCTGCTAAACCATCATCCCATGTAACTTTAAGTATCTACGAGCAAGTCCGTATTGAACATAGGACCTCTATATATGAAATATCCAAAATAGAGTTCAAAGAGTGCAGGAGGGAATCTGACAGACTTATAACAGTTATTCACCTATTTCATATTGAAACTTAAGCTGTTACTTGAGAATGGTGGAGTTTGCTTCAACTTGAGTAATTCCACAGGGAGTTCTCCTGTTCTCCTTCTTGGTTGGGTGCTACCTCATGATCTCTGTCTAACTGGAATTAGCCTTCATGTTGCATGCATGGGACAGGTAGACCATACTAAGCACCACATGAATCACAGTCTTTCATTTGACCGCAACATTTTTAAGCATGCTATTAAAAAATGTCAGATTTGGAAACCTTTCATTTGACATTTATCTGAACAACCGTAATGTAACTGTATGAAAATGTCAAAGGAGAATAAAGCTGTATTCTTATCTGTACAAATATCAAATGAATGGTTGTTTCCTCTGATATTTAGGGTCTGAAAGGGTAGAGGTCAAGTGAGGTGCCTCCCGATCACAAAGGTTAATGGCGGTGATGAACTGGGATAGCAAAGAATTCTAAGGAAATAGCTCTCACCCATACTATGGGGCTTGTTGCCCCCAAAATCTCTAGCAAGTGACTCAAAGAGAATCCTCTAAGGTAACTTAAATGCTTTGCCAACACAATAGCTAATGCCTGCCTCCTCCCCCAAAGATGGCTTGTCTGGGACAGCTGGTTTTGTGCTTTTGTTTGTTTGGGTTTTTCCTATGAAAAACATTTCTAGCTCCATTTTTCCCTTCTCTAAGTAAGAAAAGCTTGCATGCTTCTCTCTTACTCCCCCAAATTTTACTCAAGAATCTATCATAAGGGATATTGTGATTTTGTGCTTAAGCACACGCAGTCCAGATTTTCAGTTTCAGTAATTATTGGAAGTGTGCTGCTTGACTTCCTTCCTGTTTCTCAATTTGAGAGTAGAAGCTAATTTTTTGGAAGAGGAAAAGCAAAAAATGACTTTGGGTGTAGATTCTTGCATTCACAGAGCTGTTACTATGGCAGGTTCTGCCAAAGGTAATCACTTGCAAGTTACATCAGTTTCCTCTGATGCTCATGATCTGCAAGTATTTAAATGTCTAATTCCTCCTGCCATAATTCTTCACTGTATAGCCAAGCAGAGCACTCTTCCACAGCTCTGACAGTTATTCTCTCTGTAACCTTTTACATATCAATATTTTCTTCTTGCAACGTCATAAAACTTTAGGGATTATCCTGGTTGAACAAGTCTGGCATCTGTGGTTTGTAACGACCAGCAAGGGTATCAAGGTAGCTGTAACTTCCAGTCCCTTTTATAAACCTCTTCGACATGATGTTGTAATGTTAGATCAGAAAGTTGCGGAAGTAAACAAGTCACTCTTTCCTGAGCCTACTGAGACTAAATAGCAGTATTTACCCATTACAAATAGTAATTTCTAGAGTCAATGCATTACAAAGTCACCACTTTATGAGTTGAACATTCAAGCTCAAAAGAGGTTCTTGAGACTATTTTGCAGCCCTCACCATGTAAATGATGCCCCTGCCTGAGCCTTATCCCACAGTACCTGTTTTATCAGCAGATACCTGTGGACTTCATGCTGCCAGAACTGCCCTGTGATCTGTGTCAGGCCTACATTTATGAGGAATCCTCACATACTTATTTCTAGAGCTTGTCTATTGCACTGAGTGGCTCACAACACATCAGCTCGTCAGTACTATCGTGGGTGACTGACTGGGAGTGGTGTGAATGTGCATACAATTTATCTGCATTCAAATACTGTCTGTGGATGTGTACTCTCCTTACTTCTCAGAATTTGGAGAAGGGCGATGAGCCTAAGTATTCCCCTTTGCTGGTGAGTGCTCAACTGACTAAACTACTAGTTATACTACAGGTTAACTCTATTTGAATGGGGACAGTAAAGATACAAATGAAAACATCCAGACTCTGTATGCCCCTCATACTGAGAGGAATAACTTCTGCATTTTTGGAAACTCATCTCAGGTGCCAGTAGAACAGAAAGACTGCCCAGTAATTCCTTGGTAAGCCACTCTGTATGTAAGAGCAATGATGAATCATTAATCTAGAACTGTTCCCAACTTTACTGTATGGATTTCCAAACCATCCAAAATTTGTTCATGGATATCTAAAAAAGTCCATAAGTCAGTTTGTCTATGAATGACACCGTAACACTCCAACAGCATTAGGTCTCAGCTTGGGAGTCTGAAGCTTACCATGCACGTCAATAAACCAACAATCCGAATTCTTCCTCTAAAGCATAAAACAGCTCTTAGTTTTGTAACCACTTGTAAATATGCAAATAGTCTTCCCTTATAAGAACTTCAAGGCGTTGTTATGTGAAACAGGTAACACTATAAATTTGGAAACGTTGAGAATTACAATTTCAAGTGCTGATTCTCTTACGTACTCTATATGCAGACAGTAAAATTCAAACATAGTAAGATATGCTATTTCACAACATCAGCTTCAAGAACATTGTAATACCAGAATGACAATTGTGGTCTAAGAGCAGAAACTAGGAAAAGGGCCACTACATCATCTTATTCCCACTGAAAATAAATAAATCCACAAACAAACCCTTACAAATCATTCCTCTGTGACCTGGCTGGTAAATCATCGTGCAATGAAATAAAAATGTAAGTTAAATAAAGTTAAAATACAAAAATAAATGAAACCCCTGGCTCAAACAATCGAATGGGGAGGTGGGGGAAACACACCACACTACCTTGGAATTGCAGGTGAATGTGTTTGTATGCCCTGAGTCGCACTCGTTTTACCTGTCCATCAAGTATCCTGCTAATGCTATAAATCTGAAAAGTCTTCCACAGGCAGTTCCCTTGGCAATTTCTTAGAAGATTTAGAGCTGAGAACACCTTCAACCCTTTCTCTCTCATATTTTTTTTTGCCATTCACTCATTAGAAGTAGGATTCTTACTGTATTGCTGGGACTTCATTGTCTGGAAAACCATGAGACCCTCTAAGTCTAAAACTTACATCTTTAGTATGCTGAGCAGCAGCAGATGTATCATTATTTTACATTGTGCCCTGTGCAGGATGTTGGCCTCTGAGAATCCCCACTCCTTTAATTACCTGATCACAGGATAACCTGGGTGTTAAGTAAAGCAAGGAATTCCACAATCTAAAATTTGATTCTGTAATGCTGCCAAGGGATATCCAAGTCTGAATGTGGTTTCTCTTGGTAATTCACATAATATTTTTTTATTAGTTTCACTGAAATTTCACTCCTGCACAGGCAAGAGAGCGTGGCTTAGATTCATGTCATCTGTAAATATATTGTATTAGTCTTTTCAAGCAAGCAGTGAGTAAGGATGACATAGAAGGGCCTAGAAACAGGCTTGAGTTGTTTCTTCTCCATAAGATATATTAGTAAATTCAACATCTTTCTGTATTAAACTCTGCAAACATAGGAAGATGTGTGAAATGAACAAAGTATGTGTATATAAGCATGCTGGGTAAAGAGTGTTGATGTTGGACCCAAAATCAAACTAAGGAAAGCATATGATGTGTGAAACATATGGCAATGCATATGTATGAAGTTTGGATCAGGATATGCATCACAAAATAGTAATAGTTTTTTATTCTGGGAGCAGAGAGCGATAAAGCAGAGGGGAATAAGAACTTCACACTAAAAACAAGAGAAGCTGGAATCTCCTTCCTCTTTGCTATTTGGCATTTCCTCTTGAGAGAAGCGGAGGAAGTATTTAAATATTTTATAACCTTCCTTATTGGAACATACATCTCCTTATTACATTTTTGGAAGCATGTGTTCTATTTGAAGTCATTATGGATGTATAAATATTTTTAGGAGATGATTATTCTCTGTATGTAGGTGGAGAAGAACATCGAATTAGTGAGATCTTGCTTTTGTGGGTAACAGAGCAGCTGGCATTATCCCTCCTTTCCTCTGCCTCCTTAGCTAAGGGAAAACACCTCTCATCCTCAACCCAGAATAAAGTAAGAGACGGTTTAATGTTTTTTACATCCCTCTTTCCATCTACCTCGGGTAATATTGAAACTTGTTTACAGTTCTTTCATCAGACCGCTGTGAAAGCGTAGGAAACAAAAAGGAACGGCATAGAGCTAACACAGAACTGTAGAAAGCAGAGAAAGAAAAGATCTAGTCTACTTCCCTGACTCAATTTCTGATTTGTTCTCAAAGACATGGATTTTTGGCAATCCAATAATGGCACCTCATCTTCTGTACCCTTTATACATAAGCATCCAAATTCAGATGCTTATCAGAATTCATTTTACGTACAATTGCCAATTGGAGCTCTGTGCCCCTTCCCTTCAGTATTCAATGGTGCTGGAAAGAAAAACGTCTACCGGTGGTGTTGAAGAGTATATCCCCCAGTTCTTGTAAAATAGAAACGATTTTTAAAGGGTTTGAGTACAAGAAATCTCCTCAAGATCACTGATTCAAAAAGGCTGCAAAGACTTGTTTTTTCCTGCTCTATACAAAGATGTGGCAACGGAACAATGTGCAGCAACAGATACTACAGCTCTACTTTATCCAACTGAAGTCTTGAAATCTTTAAATCACTTTTATCTACTATTTCCTAAACAAAGGCATTCAACTAATTTCAAAATTCATATTGCTCAGAGGTCTTCTTTATTCACATCTCCTCCCATGTACTGTTTGCCTGACTATATACCTTATTTGTTAATGCTTAAGTAACCAGATTTAACAGAACAATGCTGAACTATTGCACCTGAAAATCTGGCTGTATGTCTTCTTCAAGAAACCAGCCCAGATAGACAACTTCACATTTTCCTAAAAGTTAGACTGCTTTCCCTCATTTTTACTTATGGATAAAAGAAAAGGACAAGCATTTAATTTTAAACAGAGAAAAAAAAACAAAAACAAAAACAAAAAAGTTTGCCAGGATGCAGAGAAAAGGCTCAAGATGGTGAAAATGAAAGTAGAATATTATCAGGCAATAAATAGAATGTCACTATTCCATTACATTCAGCATACTAATTTTACTAGGAGATTATGACTAACAGAGTGAAGTATTAACAGTGTGTTAAAACTGGCCATGGTTGACACTGCAGTGTATTTGCAAAATAAGATGGCTAACAGCATAATTCAGTCAAGTAGAGATAGCCACAAAATCATCATCATCATTGAGTTCTACATTCTAAATGAGCTAAAGGGATTTATTGCTGATTTGACAGACTGCAAACTACATGATGAAGTTTCTTTCGCATTTACTCTCAAACCTTTAATATGAAATACAATATTTTTTAATGGATTCAACCACTACAAAAAGATGTAAAATAAAATTTTACTTATTCATCTCATTTGTGGAGTTTTTACTTTGTCTCCTTGCGAAGACTGGGGGCAGTAGACAAATTTTAAATCAAGAATTATGTTTGGAAATTTGAAAGATGTCACATTCACTGCTGTTCAGATTACATGCTTGTGTAGTAGCCATGGCAATCTGCAGATTGAGAACTGCTTTAATAAGCACTCTGAAGAGTCTCTTACGCTCATGTGTTTGCAAAGCCTTCCTGACTCCCCATCATTTCTCAGTTAGAAAGCAATAAAACTGAGGGATTCAGATTAAATAATCATCTTACAGTTACTGACTGCTTTTTAGCAGCCTACTGGGCAAATACATTGTCCACACTTTTTATGTCATTCTTGCCTTTTTTACCAAACAGGGCTGTTCATAGCGTCCCTCCTTTTCATTATGTCTTATCCCAGGTTAAATACAAAACAAAACAAGAAAGTCAAAACCTAAAAACAAGACGTATACAACAACAAAAAAACCTGAGCTACAATATATACTAATGAAAATATGCTAATTGACTAACTGTACTTCATTTCTTTCTGTGATGTATCACTTTGCCCAGTGTTGCAAAAGTACTTTGCATCTGTAATCTTAAGTCATCTGAGGATAAGGAACAGGACTTCTGTGTACAGCTTCCAATACAACAGGAATTACACACTGATCAAGCCCTAGTGTCATAAAAACATTACTGTTTTCATCCATACTAAACAAATACATTTGCTTAAAAGTAAGCATGTTGAATAACCAACGATATTTAATAAATCCCTGCCTTTTACTTCACTAATACCACATACATTACAATAAAATGAGATTGATGTAAATCTGAAATGATCCTATAATTTGTGTGGATTAATCCAAGCGGATGTAGATGTTCACAGGGAACAAAAAAAAATAGTTCAGAATTCACTGGGAAAAGAGCACAAATGGGTGTTAGATATAAACATTTATTCTGTCCAGGACAAATGTGAGTCAATTCTCTGGAATACAAAGCCCACTGATAATCCTGTACTATGATTTATTTCACTTTTAGAATACTTATTTACTGCCTTTCTACAGATCCGTAGGTTAATTAAGCTGATTTTGATTAATATATTCTACGTAAGCCCACAGTACTAAAATGTCATAAACTGCCAAGTCTTAATTTCTTGACGTTTTGATTCCATATGATTTATCAGATTTGGCTACAAGAGTGAGCTGACTGCTTGTGAGAGCAGTGTCACTTTCTGGTCACTGGAATCCAGTTATGAAATACGTACATGCAGAACATTCCAAAATAGCATAGCGTCGCTATGACTGCATGCCACTTTGGTCTCTGTATCGTTGCTTTTAGAAACATTACGCATAATGGATTGCATAGACCTTTTGTTTCCTTTTCTATCATTTTTTAAGGCAGCCCAGGAAGTTTCTGATGGAGTTGAGATGAAGCAATAAGTACAGGTTTTCCTGAGTATCCCACAGACACGTAAGTCATTTGGTTCATATGTGGGTGGTCTTTTGACTTATTCATCTAGTTCAGTTATAGACTCTCTAACACATCCAACCCAATTAGACAGATGCACAGTGTGGTCTTTACAAAATATCATTCAGCCTTGTATCTTGCAACAAGCAATTACAAGTCATCTTCAGGGCATTGATTTATCTCTCATTGCCTTACCAATTTAATGACCTTATGATTTATTCTGATTATGGAAGTCTCTGCTTGGCAAGCAAAGTAATTATCCATCAATCTTAAATTTTTTAAGGGAAGAAAATGTTTATTTTCTGTCTGCATAATAAGTTTTATGTCATTTTTAATGTCATGACTCCCACATGCATTGAAGATATATGTAGTGACTCCTAATGTCTCACAGAATGTCAATTGAAAAAGCAGTCTGACAACAGGCTTAGCTTCTACTGTCTGAATACTTGGCATTATATAATAAAGACAGTTAAGTCCTCTGCCTGGAAACTCATAGACTATCCTAGCACAAAGTGATAGACAAATATCTACGGTCCACTCTTCAAGCCCTACAGAAAACCCTGAGTGAGAAAAACACATGTTATGTTAGTCCAATTAAATATCACTTCTAGACATAGAGCTTGAGGATCATCTGCATGAACCATACCTCAACACAAAGGGGTGAAGCAAATGACCTACCATTGCTTCTCTGTCACTGCTTTTTTACAGTTGTTCTATTTAAAAATAAGGATTCCAGCACTGTGTGTATTTATTTGCTTTGAAAGAAAATGGGGGTTGTTCGACTGCAAACAGAAAAATAAATAAATAAATACTAAGTTATTGTGGATGGAACAGGCAGTTCAAGTTGTGCACAGACAAGAAGATAGTAAGATTCCATGAAGGCAACATACCTCATCAGGATATACATCACCTACCACGCCTTTCATTACACACAAAAACTTCTTTTTCTTAATAAAAAATAAAAATAAAAATTGCCTCGCTCTCCACCTTTTCCTAATCAAAAGTTGTTCTTAATTAGGAATGAAACTAACACCAAATTTACAATCACTGTCCTGCCCTTAATGCAAAATAATTCAAAGTAAAATAAATAAATAGATAAATAAAGAGCACAAAAAATCCCACCAAAAACAAAAACACAACCCAACATGGAATATTTTTCCTCACATTCCCACCACTACCAATCTCAAATATCAAACCAACTCCATCTCTCCAGGAAGGAACATGGATAGATTTGTACCCACACTACTTAAAATGATTCATACTTAAGTACAGATGCTTACATACAATGTAAGTAGCATCCATACTACTCTTATAGGATAGACTGTACATGATTCAGGGTATCTAACTTTTGGCTCAAGCTATCTTCTGCTCCCCAAGTGATGCTCTGACCCACCCCACCGTGCCCACTGACCACGTCCCTCAGTGTCCCATCTCCACACTTCCTGAACGCCTCCAGGGATGGTGACTCCACCACCACCCTGTGCAGCCTGTGCCAGTGCCTCACTGCTCTGAGAAGAAATATTTCCTAATATTCAACCTGAACTTCCCTTGACACACCTTGAAGTCATTACCTATTGCCCTATTGCACGTGAGAGCGCTAAATATTGTGAGAGATTATTTTAAAAGACTCTGCAGTTAGAGAAAGTTAATTGTGATGCACTGCCATTCATTGTAGTTCTTGGAAACACTCCAACTCCAGTTTTATAATAAGTCAAAGTAAACGAAGGAGCCTGCTGCTTCCTGGCCATCTTTAGCAGTTTAGATACACCCTGTATAATAGGGCAAAAAATACAAATAGCACATATCTCAATTAAGCAGTTTTTACTTTCTGTTTATATCCTAAGTGTACACTGTGAAACAACATCTAGCTCCAAGAAAATACTGCAGTATTAAGAGAAACAGCTTTGAATCAGGCCCAAAGGAAGTACAGAAATACACTACAGGGCAGCAAGTAAGTGGAGTCTGAAATGCAAAAATAGGAGTACCTTAAATCAGTTTCAATTTCATGGAATTCAACGCCATCAAATAAACTATATAGAAATGTTAAGCAAACTGGTTTGTTTGCATCAAATTTACAGATTTTAGATGCTTCATTTAGTATCTGGGATTATGTTATAAAAGTATGGACAAAAATAGCACAAGATATAGGAAGCTGACAGATTTCAAGCAACAGTGTTAACAGAGCACCTTACTAATTGGAGCTTCTTCCTCACGCAGTCTAATAACACTGTTTGAACATTTATCTCATTCAGCGAGTTTAAATGTGAAAACACGTTTGCACTTGAAAACAATCTAATGCAAAGTGAGGCACAGAGAAGCTACTGCTGTACATCTTATTGACTGGATGGATGGAAATACCAACTTGAGGTTACATATACACATGCTCCCCAGGTGATGTTTTCCTTGGGTGTCTAATTTAATCCTGGCATTCACAAAATGAAGACAACTGATGAGGATCAACTATGTAGAATCTTATGAAATTATTGGATTATCACTGGATACAAATAACGACTGGATTATTTTGATGGCCACTTTTGAAATGATTTCTTTTTCATTTATAACTCATCATTTACTTTTACTAGTTGCTGAAGCTAAAATACCACTTTGAACTAGTTCGGCTAAGGCGAGAATGCACATTTTGTTAGAGGACTCTGTAAGAAAGAGGAAGTCCATTAAACAAAGGTCTGGGATGAATAAGTAGCCCTGATAACAGCTTGAATATCTGAGGCAAGATTTTCAAGTTACAGTGGCCTTAACTTCGGCAGGTGTCATGGAAGAAGCAAGTCAGCAAAGATGTTCTTTCACAACAATGTGGAATGAGCAGTTTAAAAGCAAAAAGTGCTAGTAGATATACTGAGTGTAGTTGGGAATTGGATTTTTGCACTCAAGCAGTACATTTACTGAAAAAAATGGAAACAAAAAGATGGATGGTAGCAAAGATTGTATTCACTGTCATGTTTTTATTAGTAAAATTACTTTTCAGACATTAATTCGTTTTTAGCCCTTTCAAATTATATTTAGCCCATAAATTATATTTAGCAAAGCATATTTATAACAAAACAAGATTTTATTATGCTTAGCTTATATGTTATTTTGAATTCACTTTTATCTTTTTTTATCCTTCAGGTGGAACACCCTGTAGATTGGGAAATATTTTTGGACAGTTTGAAATGTAGTTCTTTTCCAACCATTTTAATACATGTTTAACAATGAGTGTATTCTAATACGAGACTTCAAACAGTGAAGTATCTTTTAAGTGTATGATTAGTATCAGAGTTTGGAGGGGGAGGTTCCACCAACTGTCAATTTCCACACTTCAAAGTTTTGTACTATTTTGTATCCACACAATTTTGTATGTACTGAGCACATAATCTGGGAAATTTACAATATAATTCTAATGATTTTTTTCTTTAAATATTAAAATGTATCCTATACCTAACCCAGACTTTAGTACATACATATATTTCTTGAAATACATGAATGTATTGCAGTTTACACCATCCTGAAATTGCTTTTTCTATCTGTGCTTCTGTATTTGTAATCCTCCTTCAGAACGTTTTTCTTACGCTGCAGCCTAACTTTCCTGCTTGCCCTCTTCCTCCATAACTGAAAGAAGTATTTGGTATTTCTAGGGACCTATCACTTGATATCTACAAGTGTCTAATTGCAAGCAGAATTTTTCAAGACGTTGGATTATACGATAATACAATTCAGAAGATTTGTTCAGACTTGGCACGAGGCAGATTCCCTCACCCTTTGTAAACGCACCAAAGAGAGAAGGGAGAACCTGATGGTATTTAAAAACATTTGTGAAATCTGCATGGTGACTCACCAGTTATTTTTCTGGGATCTGATTGAAAAGCATGCCTTCCTATCACAGGTATGTGTTGCAAACACTCAGGAGGAGAGGAAGGAAAAAAAAGAAATGACATATTTCATCTTAATCGATTATTTCCGTAACCTTCATCTCTACATTTTGTAGAATACAGTGAAGGAGCATACAGAAGGCAACAGAACTATGAAAACTGTGACGTGCTTTTCCTGTGGATTTTTATGTTGTTTTTTAGTGCTAATAATATTCCTACTATTTTCTGTTTCAAAGTATTTTGTCATGAAAAATACAAGAAAGTTTGGTTATGCTGGAAATGTCAGGGCCTTCGGGAAGCAAACACGGAAAACAGATGTTTGTTGTTTAAGGTTACAGTGTAATTAAGCCAATGGGACTAATATTACTTATATGTCATTACTTAAGAAGCAGCTGTTCCTCCCACCTCCTGATTCACTGATTGGATCCTGTGTATTTTCCACCCCCGTAACACTGTCTCCTTGTCAGTGTAAGTTTCTTCTCTCTAGTAAATTGAAAGCAAAGTTCATTCTCAAAGCCTCAATGAATGGAGGCCACTAAAGGCATTGTCATTCTTTACCCTTGCATGTAATATGAGGAGTTTGGTTGCTTTCTGTTTGTTTTGCCTGATCAGAAATTTAGCCCATCTTGTAATTAGAAAGAAAATACAATACTGTATAGGAGGACTCATATTATTTTAAAGAAAATAACAATAGTACCTAGAAAAAGTGAAATGCTGCTCTGGTAGAGTCCAGAAGATACAAGTAAACTGATCTAGAATTTTTATGTCAAGAAAATGATGTCATTTCTTATAAAGGAACGTAGAAAACAGTGTACTGGTAGAGATGTCAATAGCATCAAGAAAAGGCTTGTGGCATATGAATGGAAAAGGCAGGCTTGAGGAGCATAACTGTACACAATTTGTCATTTGTCAGATAAGTTACCTAACTTTCATAACCACCAGCATCAAACTCAGCACAATAAGAGATTTATAAGTTATCACTGAAAAGAGAAACAAAGACAATTCAAAGGTATTTCATGAATTCCCATATAAATCCTACATATGATCGTGACAGGTTTGGCTTGAATACTTTGAAGTGTATGCCAACAGAAAATATATATAATTCCTATAAAAAGCTAGAATATGGATGACAAAGTACAGTAGAAATTTCACTGACCACAGATGATAGAAGGGAGAGCCAAGTTTTCCTTGATATAAGGAGCATGCTCATTTGATGCTATCAGTTGTAGGCATTTATACTGCTGTCTGTCATCACAGAATCTAAATGGCAGCATAGGAGAGGACACAGTAAAGAAAGAATGAAGTGCAAGTAGAATAGAGCACACTCCAGGAGATCTGTCCAGTAGGACGAGACAAAAATAATGATCTTGTCCTTTTTAGATAGGGGTGTTGAATACTGAGTGCAAAGGAGGAAACAAAGCGGCCCATTTAACTTCACTTTCTGATCTTCCTCAGTTTTGGTTAAGTTGTGGAGCACTAGTAACTTTAAGGCTGTGTTTGAGTTACATACTCAAAATATGATATGAAGTACTTCATCAAGAAATGCTGTCTTTGTGCTGAATATGTAGTAATGGAGTTTCAAGTGAGGTCAGAACCTGGTTCTTAGACGGAATACAAATTTTCAGAAGAAACTACAGATAGTTCATATGCAAACGCTTTGAATTTGCAAGTACAATCTGTTCTTTCAACTCATTAGCTCGTACTTTATGCCCTGCCAAATTGCCAATTATAATACTCAGAAAGATACAGTCTTAAGCAAACTGTAGAGAACAGTAACATTCATAACAATACATTAATGCCTAGTATTTTAATACCAGCTGAAAGATACGGCTGAAGGAGGTAACGAGTCAGAAGACTTGGGGTTATCCATTTGGATATCACTTTTTTGGTTCCATTTAATTTTTGGTTTGTATTGCTTTAAATACCACAGAACAGAATCTTTTCAGTGGTGATTTCACACGATGTGAAACACACTACAGAGGTCCATTCAGGAAACTCCATTTTTTGCCATTAGCCTGAGACACTTAAACCATGATTTGCAAGGATGCTGATCACCCTTGATTTCCCAAGGCTGCAATGAAAGTGTCAGGTGTTTGGCTTTCCTTTGCACATTTTCAGATCGTCAATAAGATGAGTATGTAAACATTTATCTCACTGAAGCAAAGCTGAAGAACGCAGCTCTCCTTGAAACTGGACTCTGAAAAAAATGCTCAGCTATGGAATGGAAGGCCTATCTCATGCTCTCACCAAATTGCAAAACACTCACTGATCTTGTTATTCAACATTTATCTGTGGAATCCTGGATTTTTATTTTGTTAAAAACAGAGAACATGCAACAACAGCTATGCAACCTACAGGAACATATTTTTGGTTCAAAAGAAACAGTCCTTTGTAGACAGAACACTATGGAGCTTCCCTGCAATAGCTGACAAGAACTTGCTCTACAAATTCCTCTAAGCATTTATAACAACCTGTTTATATTCATGCATGTACCAGAGCTTACAATTTCATGAAAATGTAATCAAAGCACTCAGCTGCAAAATGCCACTGAACTTAACAAAGCTGCATATACCTACACTTTATGCAGACCCAGCTTAAGGATTTATTAGTGAGACCTGATTCAGTGCCTACTGAATTCAGTAAAAGGTTCAGAAGAAAATAACTGGAACATATACAAACTACATAGAGGAAAGAAAAGGATTTTTGCCATTCCAGGCATCTGAAAAATGCTGGATGTGAGAGATTCCCAGTTGTGTGAAAAGTGCTGGAGAACTTTCTTTTACCCACATCACTGAACCACCCTTACGTCAGGCTCCATCTGTGGAATCCTTACTCACATAAATACACTAGGGATTTGTGTTTTTGTCTTTATTTTTAAACCTCTGCCTTTCTTTTAAAACTGCAGGAGAAAGGGGAAGTCTCAGAAGCCTGATTTCATCTGGGTACTACCAAAGTGATTTTTCTACATGTGGGAAGGGGCAGAAATAGGAGGACTGTTTCAGAAGGAACAGAAAGGGAAACTCATAATGAGTTTACTTGTACTTCAGACTGTATCAGAAAAATTTAATGTGTACAATTGAACATTTCCTATAAAATCCATATAAGGAAAAATGTGAAGTCATTTTTCCTTTACGAATACTGAAAATCCACGAGACTTGTCAAGTTTACACTAATTTAACCACCATAAATCACAATGTACTTTAAAATCTTTATGCTGAAAGTTCTCTAAGTCCAAAAGTCTGTTGAAATAATGGATCTTCCTTCATAAAGATTTATAATAACTGAATCAAAATATCTGACTGCTCATTTATGCAGAGATAGAAACCACAGCAGGCATTAAGTGGTGTAATATGATCAAGTAGAAAATAAGCAGTTATGGAAACAAAGTTATACATGATGTGAAATGTCTGCAGTGCACTTTGTTCACGTTCATGCTGATAAAGCCTGAACCATCACTGTATATGCCCTGACTGGGACAGGTGCTAGAAAGACTGTGGAAGCACTGATTGTGACAGCTAGAGAAAGTTCAGGGTAGTTGGTTAATATGTAAGCTTCTCAAGTCTAATAGTGTTTCCCAGAGTAGCTGCACCATCACTGCACTACCTCACCAAGCAGAACAAATGATTCAAAACAGAATACAGCTTTTGCTCAAGGTACCCTTACATAAATGTTTCTGAATAAAAAGTGTGTTGATTTTCAGCAACATCAAAAAATATATTTTATATACATATATAGTACTGAGCTATCTTTCTTACAGCCTAAAAGGTAATAATGATTTTTGTAAACATTAGCAAGTAAGGCCTTGAAGCACTCCTGTAAGATACTATTACTACATATTTACTCAGTGAGAGGCTGTGATACAGTCTTAAGTGTAAGCTATTTCTGCAAGTTCTCTAAGAGAGCTAAGAATAATAGATCTTCACAAGAATTTACTTTTTCTTGGCAATTGACTATTTAAAGTAAAATCCTTGTCATATATGGGTAAAACCAGGTTCTTTGCTTGGCCTGTGAATTTAGGCTTGAATTTCAATCTATTTCTAAATTCCTGTTTATTTAAAATCTACCCAGAGACCTATTTCTAGAACACACCACACAAAATCTGTTCGTTTCCTCACAGTTCCTACAGTTCATAATTGAGAAAGAATAGTTAGAGCATACAGTTATCTGTATTTCATTATATAGAAAAAGATGAAAGATGGAAGAATAAGTTAGAGGAAAACCAAAGAATTAACAGAAAGGGTCAGATTATGTTGAGTTGAAAGTAAAAGACATCAAAGGGAAAATGTCATATGCTGAAATAAAAATGATAGAAGATAATTAGGAAAGTTATCATATGAATATCTTAATAAGACACACCATTGAAAAGATCAAGCTGTAGAGAAAAATGACTGAGAAAATAATAGTAGTGAGAGATAAACCTGCAACGCTTCTAAAAAGTGCAGGTGGAATACAGAAAAAAAACAGTAAGTGGAAATGCAGTTATTTGCCAACTGTTAGCAAAGAATGCAATACAAATTATGACCCAGACTGTGGATATCCCAACAACTGTTTGCAGATAGTAAACACTGTCAGAAGCTAAAGAAATTAGACAGGGAGAAGAAGCAAAGCTGAGCATGTGTTTCACTTCTGCATGCAACAGAAATAACAGGAATAAAATGAATAAATGGAACACTAAAAGTTTGTAGTGCTGAAAAACAGACCAATGATCACAAGATATATTTTGTGGACTTCTGCAACATGAGTTTAAATAGTAATCTCCTCAAGAAGAAACACAGCTTTATTAAAAAATAAGCTATTAAACATGAACTATCTGACAAAACATATTCCTGCATTTCATATATCACTTTTCACCTTGACCACTGTTTCCTGCCCTTTGTGACAAAATTTATCGTCTCTTGAGTTGTGGCAATCTGAAGCATTTACAGAACTATGCTACAGATTCATTCAGTTCTTACTTTTTTCAGGGTAAATAACACACCAGAAAGCCCTGGAGGAACTTTTCTAACTGAGGTCACTCCACATGCAGGAGTGCTGGCACAACCAAAACAGCAGCAATAGGATCAGGAACAAGTGCCTAGAAACAGTAACCTCTAAAACTGACTGTCTGGCTTAACAGGACAAAGAATCATATCTGAATGTGCAGGGAGGAATGCTGTATTAAGCAGAAATGTTGAAAGAGCACTATGATTCTCACACTTCAACAGAGTTTGTAAGAGGGACTGTAACGTGAGCATAATTCACTCAACTGAAAGCAAAAAAAAAAAAGGAATCTCTGGCATGTCAGAGAAATACTAGTGGAAGAAGGAAACATTTCTTCTTTTACGTTGCCACCAGTGAACATGCAGTATGGCTGTTAAAATCCCTTTCCTATGCATAGAAGTGAAGAAATAAAAGAAAGGATGCCCTTCAGTTCTTAGAATTTATTTGCCTTGACCACAGAGAAAAGAGATAATAGTTATTTTTCTCCTGTCACTCCTTATTGGTGAGTGAAGGGACATCTGGGAAGGTACATTTATAAAACAGAATAATGCACTTTGGAAAAAAAAATCCTATCCTATCCTACCATATGCATGTATGGTAGATAAAGCAATGTGTCAACTGAAGATACAGGGAGAAACTTAGCTCAGCTTTTCTGAAAGGATGATGAGTTATTTGCTCTGTGAGGTTTGACTGGAACACTCTTTCAAAAATTTTTCAAAAGATAAATATTATATAAATAAAATAAATATATAAGCAATAGATAATTATATATATGATATAGACAGTTGTGTGAGATGTGAACACTGGAAGGACATATAAGGGAAAATATGGATTATTTGAGCATCACCAACACAGGAAATTCTGAAAATGTTCCTTACCATGGCTAAAATGTCTGACTTAACTCTTGCCCATTTAAAGCACTCTGGTTTCTCATTCCTGTCCCTGCATTCTCTCTCCTGTTCTCCCAGTATTTACATATTTACACGTTCACACTGTGAATCAGAGCGGGGAACTGAGCCCAGTGACAAGTGACATCATAGAGAAAGCCATGCTTTAGACTTGGTTGAGTTTCATAGCCCTGCTACATCTCTAGCTGCAGTGCTAGGTGCCCTAGCATACTGAAAAAGCAGGGAGGAATTGCCAGCCAGAGGATGGAATATGAAACAAGTACTACTGCTGGGATAAATAAACAAGTACATTCCAGTATGGCCTCAGTCTTCTTAAACATTAGTTTAATGTTAATGCTAATCAATAACAAAGGGTTGTAGCTACATTTATTATTATTATTATTGTTATTATTATTATTATAGTAGTTGGCTCAATTCTAGTGTACACCTTCCAACAATTTTGTCAGGTTGTGGACAGTGGGGAACCTTGTCACTTTTAAAATGTTATATTCAAAAGGATAATATAGGCATTAATTAAACTAATAGTTCAGATGCTAATGTTTTAACAGACACCACTTAAATGCCTGCATGGTTTGAACAGAGTGGAGTTGTTTGGTTTTCTGTTTCTGTGAAGCTGCTCACTAAATAGAAAAAGAAAATATTTAAGAGTCAATCAGAACCTGTGTATCCCTTTGATGACATGTGGAATTGATAACTACACTAACAGCAAAGTGGAGAATGCCTCAGGATTCAGGAAGCAGAAGTTTCTTACACAGACCAGCTGAGCTGATGAAGTGAATTATACAATCTTATGTATTTATTTGAAAAAATGGGAGTTAGCCTAACAAGAATACAGAGCATCTGATTTGACTGAGTGTAATTAAAAGCTTACATTTTCAGGGACTTATGGTGAAGCTATCAGAAGTGTTTTCTTTGTTGACTCTGACATCTATGATACTTGCATGCGACCTCATGTATTTTTACAACATGAAATGCCTCGACCCTGAGTTATTACATTTTTAAATCTTTTCCTTGTAAAGCTCAAAGGCAAGACACAATATAGCCTACAGACTTCTTTCCCCCAGCATGGTATGTATATGTCCTGTGGTACGTCTGAACCAAGAAGAACAGTTTTTACTAACCAGGGTTAGCAATTAACAATGCTTATTAACCAGCAACTAAGGAGACACATTGTGCTTTCACTGAGCTCATATTTATCTTTACAAAATCTGCCTAAAACAGATTTAAGATACCTTAAACATTTTCCTTCTGTGTTTGTTGTCTTCATGGAATATTGTGCTTCATGGAATTTTATAACAGACATTTTTATAAAACCTACCAAGATGGCAGCTGACTACTCTAAAGGTAAAATGGATATTGTACTTTTATACCACAATACTAATCTAATTAACATGCAAATGGATTAGCTGCTATGACACTGCATGCTATAGAAACCTCAGGTTATACAGATAATTAGAGACTGAAGAGAATTCATGTTCCTCCAGGGCATGAGTAAGAACAGCTATGCTCAGCTTCTGCTCTAAACTGTCCCTTGCAGAATCACCTCTCTTCACTGACTACAGTGAGAGTTTCGAGAGATTTCGCCAAAGCTATAATTAGCCTGTGTGCATTCCCACTAAGTACCAGTGCGTAGACTTTCATCAAATGCAGTGGGACCTGAGTCAAATTTGTAGGGCATTCCTTGCTAATACAGTACAGCATGAGATAGTTTTGCAAACTGACAATTTTGTTCTATCACTCGCTTGGTAGAATGGCATTCAGAGCCTCAACCTGTAATTCTCATTTAAAATTTAATTTCTGATATGGGATGGATACATCTGCTACCCATAAATATTTCTGAAATATTATTAAAATGATATAATCTCCAAGACATAAAACACTCTCACATCAGGTTTTAGAGGGTGAAACCTGTTTGACTATAAACATGATATGGCATTAGATTTCCTAAAGAGTACTTCAAATAACTTGGAAAAGTAAGGAATAGGCTACAGTGTAGTACTGAACCTAAAAGAAAAATATTTGAGTGATATTCTTCTCTGAAACTAACAGTTTTCTTGTTAAACCTGAAAGGTAAGACTAGAAAATGAAGACACAGAAGTGGATTAAAGAATAGCCTAAAATGCTGAATAATAAGGCAACACAAGTAAGTGCAAACATCTAAAAATTGAAAAGGAAGCATTAAAGACATGTTGGGAAAGTGAGTGATTTGATAAATCAACCTTGAACACAGTCTGTCCCCAAACAGAGAACATAGAGACCCTATGTAAAAAAATACCTCAGGTCAGGTGTGAGACAAAGGTTTTATTTAGACAAACCCTAGAGCTCAGATACAAGGCAGTAAGTTCACTCCAGCATGGCCAGCTTTGAAGTCATGGTTCCATAGATGCTTCTCTTTGCCCAGTGGAACCTATTCCCATGTAAACATCTCTCCTCATTTCACCCAAAATTACTCACATACAGCTCTTTATGAAGCCATATGAACTGCATCAGGTGACCCATCCGGCCAAAAAATAATCCTACAAAAAATAACTATACAAGACAGGAATGAACTACTGACAATGTGGTAGGAACAGCCTGACCTGGCCCTCTTACCAAGAGAAACAGATGAAAAAATGAGGCCCAAATTAGTGAATTATTGTTTAATGTGCTATTCAAACACAAGAGTTTGGTACTCAGTGAACAGTTCATATGCAAAGCAAACAACAAAAGTCATTTAGCTACTTTGGAAAGGATCTCATTTATCTTCAGATGTGCCATATACTTGCGCCTCTTCTTCTGAAAGAGGAAATATTAGTTTAATGCCAATACTGTACGTTTTCTAATCTAATGCTGATTTTTACATTGGCCTTCCAGGTCTGTAATAAGCTGGTCTGACACAAAGCAGATATTTGAAATAGGTGAGTACTTTCTCCTGAGCTAAATCTGAATGCTGATGGGAACATACGTTCATTTTGGTTGATGAACCACACACCCCTAAGCTCTATAGCCCTGAAGGAGGGAGAAGAAGGAAAAAGAAATGAGGTACCTTTTTCAACATTTTCTTTTTTTGATCCATATCGAAAGGTTTTCTTCTAAAATTTTATACCTACACTCTAAGCATGGAAAACTGGGACCTCCTGGTAAGCAATGATTAACAACTGCAAAATGTTTGGTGATACTCTAGAAAAATGCTTATTATAATAAAAAAGGGTTTCATCAAGGTTAATATAAACTTTACTTGAGATTTGAGCAGGGAGGAATAACGAAAAATATTCTAAATCGTGGAGAAAGAATAATAATGTAGATAAAAACAGGAAAGATATAAGAGAAGCCAGAGACAATACAATAATTAGTCTGTAGAAGTTGCATGGGAGAAAGAGGGAGTCAGTCACCTTTACCAAGTCCTCTGCACAGTGAGTGATGAAGAACACACGTATGAATTCAGCTCTCATTCTGCAAATTTTTTGTGAATTTGACATAGATCTGTGAAACGTTCATGCATTTTCAAGAAGAGCATTGCATCAAAACTAAGAAAGAGAACTGTGTTTGGACATTTTTAAAAGACCTGATATTTATCTAGTATTTGCGAGAGTGTCCTGGTTCCCACTTAACAAAATAATAATAAAGGTATGACTAAATGGCAGAGTGCTTACTCTTAAGACAGCATTTCATAAATACTCCTGCAGTCCTGAAAGTCATTTTGAAGGAATGTGATCGCTCAAATGCCACAAGCTATACGAAGTCCATCATGTGAGAGGTGCTATCCTCACATGCCATTGCTTTCTGTATTACATAGCAATGCTGACCAAAATTCTGATACTGAAAAGGTTTGTTTTATTCAACTTCCACTTTTTTTGCCTCTTAAGTATTAGCTTATGCATATCTGGGTTTACAGCAAATGCTTTTTTTTATAATTGCTGCATACAATCCTAGGTTATGCAAGTGTGCTTCCATAAAACTAAGTCATTTAAGGAAGTCTAAACAGTATATTCAGGCAGAATAGGAGCTAACAAAAACCCAAACAATCATTCAGTTACCAGATACTTGTAAGGACAGAGTTACTATCTTGGAAGGCAAGGGATGAGACTATAAGTCTTTTTTTTTTGTAGCTGTTAGGATTTTTGCATCCTTCATAACGTCCAAATTTTGCTCGTGTCCATCTAATAATCTTATCAAACACAGGACTTCATTTGACACAGTGATAATTTGATTGCCAGTTTGATTTTAACTCTTGATTTTATTACTGCATTGCTCATCATATTTCATTTGATTTCGTTAGGCTTTCACTACATTTGTCATTCTGTTCTATCATTCAAAATGCATCTAGAACTCAAAATTACATTTTAAAAAAGCACGTTTTAGGAGGTAAAAAGAAAGAAAAGAAATGAAAAGAATATGTAAGTAATTTGTTTCATTCCACTGCTGCCCTCATATTTAGATGTACGGCATAAAGGTATTTTTATCGCTGAACATTTTGAAGTCTGTAACAATTGTACCTGCCAGTGAAGTACAACAGAGGGAGCAATGACATCAGCTTCAGCTGCCCAAGCCCTTGAGTGTGGCCAAATCCTGACTTGGCAAGACAATTGAGATGTACTCACTCACAGTTAGCCCAAAGCAACACCTGAGAAGCACACCTCAAAATAGAGGTTTATGCAGCTGAGTGGGTTACCAGGAAGAAGATCAGGAACCCATTACAGATCACCTGCTCTGCAAACAACACGCTCCTTATTAGTTTTTCCAGGAACACATTTACATTACATTAGGTAACTAATGTGTAACACAGCCTAATGATAACTGGCCCCTTGTTACTGTTGGTGGTGTGTAATCAGAGAGCTCTCTGCCAGAAAAAGAACTCTCCTACCAGAGGGATTCTCTAATGTCAGGAATCAGTTTCTTTGCCACTTCGTGCAGCTAAACAGAACGCCTTAACACAAGTGAAAATTACT
Organism: Odontophorus gujanensis; assembly: GCA_013399175.1. Taxonomy (NCBI): domain Eukaryota; kingdom Metazoa; phylum Chordata; class Aves; order Galliformes; family Odontophoridae; genus Odontophorus; species Odontophorus gujanensis. Next base: position 241,357 of record VXAB01009420.1, on the reverse strand, counting down.
AACTCAGGTACTGAAACAAGCAGCAGCTCTGTATCGCACATTAGTTTGCCAGCATGCAACCTTCCCTTAACAAAAAGGATAAGCAACAGAACAGCAAGGCACTAAGACTCCATCTAAAGGTGGGTTGGAGGCCTACTGTCTCTATCAGGCGTGGCTCAGAAGCCCATTTTCACTGTTCTGAAATGGTAGGACTGGGGTTGCTCTCCTCACGTTATGCTTTGGCAGCCAGAAAATTGCCCTATGAAATGGTTGTCACTGAATTAATTGAGATGCTGAGTGATCAGAGTGAAAACAACAACTGTATGAATTTTGATACGTTACTAATTATCAAGGCAGAAAGAGCCCTGAAATCTATTTTTTTTTCCTTGACAGTCACTGTATACTGCTTTGCAAAGCTGTGAAGACAAGCTAAAGCAGTTTGCATGACCACATAGTTTTGAAGTTACACAGAGGTGACAGAATGAATGTCTGCAATCACAGAAGAGATGCACATTTACACAATGCTTGGAGGGCTTGGGATAGGTCTGCAGAGGAAATGACCAAAGGAAATTGCAACTGTGACAATTCAGAGCAGGAAAATATAATCCCTTATAGATCAGTCTGTGCCCTGGGCATGCAGGATGGAAGTATCATGTACTGCTTCCAGGAAGCAGCCTATCCCATCTGCAGGTTCCTCTCTCACAGTACTGCTATACTTCTTGCGAAACAGGGAAATTCTGCTCCACTTCCCGGGGGTGATGCCTGCCTGGAGTTTGTAGCTCTTTATTCTCCCCATGTCTGAGCAACTAAGCTGACCCAATCTTGTCCCTAGCAAACATTCAGGAGTACGTGTAGATATTTTACGTATGAATTTAATAAATGGATTTCCATCGAATATAAAGCATCCAACAGAGGAACAGTTTGTATAAAGCTATGCACACATCTGCCGTCATCACAGACCACTCGGGCTTTGCTCTCATGGTTACCATGATATCATCACAATCCCTCTGAGTGCCTACTACCTTCTCTCTCACCACAAATGTCAATTATTAATGTATGCTCATCATAAGAACACATCACCTAGAAATATTTAATGTTTTTTCCCTGTATGTCTTTAAAAAAAAAAACCTGTCTAATTTCTAACAGAAAAATGATTGGGGAAAAAAAATAAAACAAACCAACTTTTGCAGAAAGAATTTTCCTTTTTCAGATTAACTTGCCTGTTAATTACTCACAACAAGTATAGTGGATATTTATTACTGGAAGAGAGGTAAGAAAGGCAGGTGGGAAATGTTTATAGAGGCTAGACAACTAACAGCTTTTGGTGCCAAAACCAACAGGTGCAGATTTTATTGGTGCAACAAACACGGAAACAAAACCAAACAAATACACAGTTGATGAGGCATATCTCTGTACTACAAAAACAATACCTACAAAGGAAAACATAAAATGTTCTTGTTCCTGCTGGAGACACTTTTAGGACATCTCCACTACTGTCTGAATTCTAACATGAAGGCTGACACCCAGAGGGACTTTCAGAAAGATGTCCCACGGCAGATGTGCCAGCACTCCTGAGGGAAATCATTTGGTATATTTCCCTTGGTGATCTGACCTGAAATGGGATGTGCGCTAGTAATAAAATAAATGGAAAAGCTACCTCTCTTGCCAATCATCCAGTGGGTAGGATGTGTTACCACCCTCGTCACATCCAGAATCATACAACAAGCTAAAATACCAATATAGATGCAACCTGGAAGCCTTCTCTTTAAAGTGAATGCACTCACTGTAGTTCAAACACAGAGAGATGTTAAGGTATGCAAAGCAAAACTAGGCCAGTAGATACACACCAGCTTCTGGTGCTGTTCTGTCTACAGAAGTAGAGCTCATCTGAAGCAATCCACCCACCCTGGAAGGATACAACATGAATTCTGATCCTCAGCAACAACTGTTTTCCTCAACAATTTCATCTTATTAAGTGATAATTCCATCAACCCCTCACAGAACTTCTATCCTAATTTTTACCATGCATTTTGAACTAGATTAAATCAACCTTCTGACTCGTTTCTGACATCCTAGAAAAATTATTTACTCTCCTGCTAGCCTATTTGATCCATGTAGGTGACTATAAAACATTTGCTTGTTAAACCAATTTTCAGAACAAAATATTCCAAATTAATAACAGCCACGAGTGTTCCACAAGCTTCTTCTTCCAAGACTTACTTCAAACCTGTACCTTTGTGTAATATACTTTCTGACTTCTGTCTGCATAAGTAATACTATGGAAAACATTCCTCGTCCTGTGCAAGCTAGTGAATATGACAAAGGGAGCTTCTTAAATAGACAACAGTTAGCATAAGGGCATTTATTCAGTGCAGACTACATAAAGAATTAGAAGATATATAAGCATAAGGAATAATAAATTGGAATTTATTTAGAAATATTTTTCTGCACTTAACCTACAAGTTTAGGGAGATCTGAACTACTATTAAAAATAGATGCCATTTGTTAAACTGTCAAGAAGAATCAAGTTCATTTTTTGTAGAGTAACTGTAAGTACTCTACCTGCATGATGAGTTCCTGCCTATACTTCAATTACCTGCCCAAAAAAAGCTGTGAAATTTAGCTAGAGGAAGGCACTGAAACTTTTTCCAGCTTCTCCTTTGATACATCTCTGAAGAGCACTTTTCAGCTTACTTTGTGTCTATAAAATCTTACAAGAACACTGGCAATAATAGCCTTCAAGTCTAATTCGTGGGCTGTGAATGCTGTCTTGCAGCAGAAGCACATAAGGACATGGTTGAACACTTCAGCAGGAAGGACTGCTTCAAAGTCCAATCCCATGGCCAAGAAATGAGTACTGCCTCAGGAGAATATACATGCAATGTGAATGTGAAGCCCCAGAGATTACTGCTATCTAAATAACAGGAGACCTGAAACATATTTCATTATGCATCATACTACAATCTATGCAATGATGTCCTCACACCATGCTGAGATGTCAGAAATGTTTATCCCAGGGCAAGCTCTTCAGAAACTTCGGGTTTCTCTCATTGTGTTTGGCCACACCACAAAATAAAAATTAGCTGCAAAGAAAATGACCATAGATACTCTCTGGACTAAGAAGAGAGACAAATGCAGGAATGGACTCAAGGGGAGCCAGAATACTATGCTGAGAGGCACTTTATCGCTTGTACAGCAAAATATGTTCACACGATGTGATATATAGCTCTCGACTTAAAGGAAACAGCTGCTGAGACTGTGTCCAAGGTAATGCTAGATACTAAGCACAATGCAGCCGGAGACTCCTCAGCTCATATTAGGTGGGTAGAAGTTGTCAGTCTGATCTCAAACCATTGTGTAAGTAGCCAGAAGGACTGACCGGTTTGTCAAGCTGATGCTGATGAATCAAAAAGTAACTGCACCCACTGAGGCTGCCTGTTAGCTGGCAGGATAGTTAAAATGAAGATATGGAGACAACTGGTTTTTTTATTATTATTAATTAAAAATTAAAGCTGTCAGCCTAAAAAATGAAGCAAAATATTTGAGTTTTAGATCACATTTGCATAATGTTGGCTGAAAGTGAAAGCTTAGCACTATCAGGAATGAAGTTTTATTTATTTGAAGTGTCCAAAGATGAACAGAAGGGTATAGTTTTCAGCAGGTGTTGGACATGGGTTTCCTACTAGCACAGAACAAAAGCATTCAGAATGAAGACTTGTTTTTTTGGGTTTTTTTTTGCATCTTCTATAGAATGAGACACACTAAGTGGATGGAGCCAAGATTATAAGTAGTCTAGTCTATCTCCTCATAGCTTTTCTTGTATTGCCTCATTTATTGCTTTTCATAATTATATGTATTTTCTTCAATTAAAGAGAGAAAATATTTCAGAATCATTTCTAGAAGTCTTTTCTTTTTGCTGATCTCCTGCTCAATGGTAACTGAATCCTAACCAAAGTTCTTAGACAGTACTATAATTATTACTACTGGTAGTATTTAACAGTAGTCTAAGATTCTAAAGATTCTGTTCTTAGTGCTGACGTTCTGCATAGAAATTTCTGATCTCATCACAGTTTTTTTCTTTCCCTGTTCTTTGATCTGGTCTATTTAGACAGCAAAGTCTTTTTATGTTTCCACAACGCCTGGGAATTGATGCTTTAGATATTTCCATAAAGACAAGTAGGTACACATTTCAGAAGGCTTATTCTGTTTTGATGGTAGGTTTCCCACTGCTGCCAGCACTCTTTAGTATTCAGATAACATAATGTGTAACATTTATATTATTACATATCAAAACAGCAGTAATCACTAGAGGTATAGGTACTTAATAAAACCCTAAATAAAAAAGGCACAGGGAATATACATTTCCTGTAGCTGTATTTGTAAGAGTGAGGATTTCTCTGCTATCTTGCAGTGATGAATGACTCATCGTAGCTATACTACAACCATGATTTTTTTTTTCTAAAATTATATTGCATAATCAGCAAACAGCATTAGGAAATTCTCTGCAGTTTATACAATATTTAAAATAATTACATATGATTATGTCATTTGTTCCTAAAAACCAGAGTGAAATGCTAAAGTTACTCTGAGTCAGTCAAACAGCAAATCTTAATTTTTTGTGTCAACTGATTGCTGCTCACTGATCAAAAATTCCATTTCATTTGATTAATAAAATAGCTGTTAGTTTGGTGGCAAGTGACACAAAAGGGGTGGTTTTTTTTTTTTCATTTCGATTAACTTCTGTCAATACAGACATCAGTTTATGAGTTAATAAGACACAAAAATGCCCACAGATCTCTAGCTGTGGTATCTTCCACAGTACCTAGCCAGTTTTTCAAAAGAAGCATTAGATCATAAGCAATTTGACATACTAGGCTCATTACAAAACACTCAGCTTTTGAAATAAGTAATCATCACCACTCCCATGGAAGTTTTTTTTTGGAGAGTTTGGAGTGTTTTGTGGAAGATGCTCACTCTGCTAATTAAGTGACTATATTAACCTGATCAGAACTCTTGTGACTACGTTGTGACCTGCACCATACCTAGATTCCTTACACTTAATTTGGGTGGCTGTGCATTAAACTTGTCTTTGTGGTATGCACATACTTCACGTATGCAGTATTTCAATTCCCACTGCTATGCTCCTCCAGTCATTCATCCATTGTGCCATTTTGTCCTGTAAAATTGCCTGTGCATTCACCTTGGGCTGCTCTCATATTTGTTTTCTCCTAGTCTTATCAAAAGCAAGAGAAATTGACTCTGCAGGGCCTGTGATAATGCACTCACCCAGAATGAGACAATGGGCTGGCTCTTTCTCCAGTTTATTGCTGGTTATTTACTCAAAGTGGAAAAGCTTCTCTTCAAAGGAAACTAAATAACAGTAAAACTCTCACTAATTCCTACATCATTCCTTAGGGCATTACCTCAGAAATCAAAAGCAGAGAGGAATCAAACTCAAAACTTATGTCAATAGGAGCAAGGTCCTTGACTGCTTTCACAAAAATGGAAATTATTTCATCTCTTTGCTGGGCACCTTCCCAGAATTATTGGTTTTAGTGGGGTAGGAGCAAGAATATTTATATTTATGTATACAGTTGCAGTACAGCATGACCTAAGTTTAAAACTTGAATGTGAAAGGATGAACTGGTATACTCTGCATAAGCACAGTTACTCGTTGTGACACATGATAATAGGAGACAGCAACATTCTTCAAAAATTAACATTTAAAGTTGTGACCCAAAGTGGAGACATGCTTAGTAACATGGACTTTAAGAAATCATGTCTTAGAGTTACGAAGTATAACACATCCTGGTTAAATTTTCTGCCAGCTCCTGTTCCCCCTCCATCCCCCCCCCCCCCCATGGATTCACCAGCTTTTCTGTTTCATCAACCAGTGTCCTCGTGGCAAGAGAAATAGTCAGGATGCAATTTTCTATCACTTCTGCTGTAGTTTTATATCTGTTTGGCTAGCTTCATTAGCCTTATATAGATAAAACATATAACACTAGCTTTAAATATATACAAATATTTTTTTCTATATGTCACTAAGCATATTCCAGTAGGATCACAGACATGTCTGCTTTCTGTAATACTCTTCAAAATGTTGCCAAATTTTACTAAAAGAAACAGGTATATGCCTTGGGGGTAACTGCATTAAAGTAGGGTTGGATGCTTCTTCTGTGGCACTGTATTTATTTTATTCTTGTGATACAATCACTACAATTGCTAGTTTAACTGCATTGTTTCATTTGATAAAGAGTTGACATTTTCCCTGGTTAGTCTCAATCTATACTACTGACTTTTCTGTAGTGCTTTAATTAATCTGTGCATTGCAAGCTCTGATTCAATTGGTGCAGACATACAAAGTGTAAGTGCTCAACAGACAGCGTTGACAGCAGCTCCCGATTCACGCAGAGGTGCCTGCAAAAGCACCAGTAATACTGAAAGCACAGGTGCATATTTAAATGCTGGGATGTTCCTAGTCTTCACCTAAACTTTAACAACACAAAAAACTAAACTCTGATTGCTGCCAAAGGTAACTGGCCTTGTACATATATTCAATTAAAGTTGGAGACACGGGCAAAGTTAGTTCTACTTTAAGTTCAGAATAGCAACTTCTACAGATTAGCTTTAGGATAACTCACACTGAATTTGTTTTCATAGCTTCAAAAAGCATGCTATAATAAAGTCACAGTTTCGCATCGACTCTCTCCCTGCAACATATCAGCCAGGCAAATTCTTACAGTAGAATGGCTAGATCTGTGAGTGAAAAAATTAATTTAAGGGTAGTTCAAGGCAAAACGTTGAAAATTTCCGAAGACACTGAAACCTACAAGTCTTATGGTGTTCCCCTGGCCACCTATGCCAAGCCTTTTCACAAGCAAAAAAGGCATGTCTGCTCCACATTTCTTCCTGCACGCTATGTAACTGTTGAGTAAGATTGTGAACATGACACTAGGGGCTGGTGTTTTCAGACAAATAGCCATCTGTTTTCAAAACAAAACTCCACAAAATACAGATGAGAAGGTCCTGAGACTGTTCGGCAATTCCAGCTTTCCCTATTGTTTGGTACGAGTCATTGAGAAGTTAGAGTAAGATCACTATAGAATAAAATGAGAATAGGATAGAATGAGAAGAATGCAGAGGAGTTGGAGCAGTACTGTATGCTTTGGACAGTTCATCCACACTGGGACAGCTCATCTTTACAGCAAGAGTTGTGCCTTTCTATTTAATACATTGAGAGAAATGTGGAATTTTCTTGGGATCGTAACTAAATTTCTCTCAGTTGCCTGGACTCCCACAGCCTGCGTCAGGCCTGGGGAACGCGTGGGGTGAGAAGAACAACCACTTGCTGGAAGCTTAGTGTGAGGGAAAGCATAAAATACCGATCACAATGCAATTATTTCTCAGGCATGACCATGCTGGTGTGCTTCCCACTCACCAACTGCCCGTATCTGTGGGCTGGTTCTGGTTTAGCTTTCTTACAATTAAGAAAACATTGCTTTACTTGTGGTTCAGAGAGACTCAGTGAATTTAAGCAGCACACTGTTTTTCTCCTGTTATTTTAAAAGACGTGCTGCTTTTAAAACATTTCTTCCTGAAAGACAGGCAAGTACAAATAAGCGAGTTTGACTGACGAGCATACGATGCATCAATATGGACATGTTTGGTATTTTATTTTTATATCTAAAAAGCTATACAGATAACTTCAGCAAAGTACATAATGTGCTATTTTACTGACTGCTACAGTAGGATAAAACAATCCTAAAAAGCCAAAGGGTCACTATGAGACAACTAAGCTCGATCTTGAACTAAGGAACATGGGAGTTCCTCTGATGTTTTAGGATAGGATGAAAGAGCATTCATTTTTCAAATCTCATCTCCACCACAGAGACAGAAAACAGAGGCTGTAAAAATAGTAAGAAAAGTGAATAGAAATTATAGATGATTTAACACCTCTTATATATAGTTCTTTAAAAAACTTGCTTTATATCAACATGCCATTAAAAGCACATAGCTTGATGTGCTTTATTATATTTATATAATAAATAAATATTTATATATTTCAAATTCCCAATCTCAGGTACAGTTCTAAAAATGTTAGTATAGGAACAGGCTTAATGTAACTCAAAGGTAATGTAATAAAATATTATTTAATACCAGTACATATCTGAACATTAAAGATATGTCCAAAGTTTTGTATAACTAATTAAAACAAAAATCACAAATTTTAATAGTAAATGCTGTGCAATCAAAATAATACTGTAAATACTATTCATAATGACAAGAATAGTAACCCAGTAGCCATGTATGTGAAGTGCGATGAGCCTCTATCAAACTTTCTATTTAATTCTTCACTTCCATCGTGCCTTCCTTTCCCTTACCCTTCCAGTCTCCTAACTGTCAGTCTGATGTGCAAAGAAAAGCTTAGTACAGCTAATGTGCTGTATAAAAAAAGACTGAAGTTTAGACAGGAGAGACAGAGAGAAAACTTGTATGTCAAGGAAGAGTTAAAGTAAGCATTTAATTATAACACTCAGTTTTTCCAAATCCTACCCTATTTTTCAAAGGCTCTAATGCTTAATGTTCTGATTTCTGCCTTTTTTAGGTCTTCTTGTTTTACTCATTTTAAGAATTCCCTTAATTCTTTTTCTCATGTTTGTCCATGCAAGCTGCTTTAGAAAGGGGAGTAAAAAGTAATGGGACACATCTTCCGACACTTTACTGCAGGAGAGGTTAAAATGAGTGCAGGATTAGAAAACACCTTCAAAGACTTCTTCTCTATCTCTGCAAATACAGGCTGACTGCCAGCCCTAAGGGGCAGGGAACCAATGGGAGATTATTTTATGGGAGGATCAAAGAAAGGAAGGTACCTACAACTCTTCATTTTTGGTCACTCATCTGCATGCTCATCCTTTTGTGGGAAAGACAACATCCCTTTCCATCCTCTACATTTATGTTCTATTCAGGAAATTCTGTAGCTTTTTTTTTTTTCTTTTTTGATCCCCTCTATTACTTCATACGGAGAAATTATAGCAGCTTTTCAGGAGAACAGTCAAAGATATTTCTTCCACAGTAATAACTTAGTATCTAAAAAAGTGCTTATAAAAGAACAGGGCAGCATCTACTAGGCAGCAGTCTAATCTGCTTAGGTGTAAGGATTAGAAAATTCATTGTGCTATGAATCTAATGATCATGCAATCATTTCAGTAGGATATGGTGACGTCAAATATGGTCTTTTGAAGGTCAGTACTTGAGATGATCTACATTATTACAAGTTTAGTAAAGCACCAGAAATTCTTTGATTTGCATAATATGTCCCATAAATTATTTTGTTGACCTTTGCAATCAATTAATTTTAAAACACTATATGTTTTGGCGATCTGCATCAAGGAAAGAGAAGTCCATGATTCAGCACCAGGCTGCAACCATTATTCACTGTGTTCTACTTATTTATAATTGAATAACTACTGTAAAATGTTTTATTTATTTATTTTTCAACAAAATATGTTGTTAAGAAAGGTACATACTCATTTTCTTAAAAGACATTTTTCTGACAAATATATGAAATCTAAGCATCATATTCCTTTCTATGGAAAGGGTGTAATTTTATGGTTGAGAAATCTGTGATTTTCAGGTTTTTTTTTTTAAATCAAGCTTTATCAAACCAACTAGTTCTAAGATCGGGAATTCCATGAAAATTTTATTATGACAGACACATCTTGAGATTCTTAGCTTTGATCATAACATGCAAGCATGATAAAATGCAAAACAGGTCGGAAACAGAGACTACGTAATGGGCTCAGAAATGAACAGCAAGTTTCTAGGGATTTCTAGATACAGACATGATGTGTTCTCAGTTCTACCAAAATTAGGGTTAAGGGGGGAGAAAAAATAGGAGAAAGAAATGGTAAAACAACTTATGTACATCAATAGGAAAGTGACAAAGCATAAATAAAAAGGGCTAGAGTAAGAACACAAAAAACTAGGAAATACAGAGGAGGGACATGAATGGAAAAGAAATAGGAAAAACAGTTAGAAAATGGTGGACTCAGTTCTCACTCAAGCAACGTAAAGAAACTAGCCACATTAGCTGACCAGATTCAGTATTTGTCATAACTAAAGGTTATCTTAAAAAGTGAAGCTGAATCACTTTTGGTTCCACTTAATTAATAGGTGTGTGTATGGGGGGGGGCAGGAAGGGGAGAGAGAAGTGGACGGCATGTGCTTCAATAGAACTCCATTTCAGATTAAGCAAGAGAAAGTAGTTATACCAGTATGTCAATATGCCTGGTCCAGTTCACTCAGGGAAAAGGTTGTATTTTGGTACTAGTGCTGATCTTCTCAACTGTTCTTTCCATTGTGTGAGTCACCTGTGACATAGATTTGTATTTTAAAGGAGCTAAACCAAAAATATTCACAAAATCGCCATCTCTGAATGATCACCTTATCTATTGATGAAGACACTCAGACATGATTAATGCCTTGAGTTATTAGTCACATGCTTAAGTGAGACTTAAGAAATTTGAAATAATTTCTGTAAGATTATTCGTTTAAGGTAAACAAATACTTTAATGTTCAGAAGTTTCAACCTCTGCATAGCTCACTGCATCATATCATTCTTTGTGAACATTCTACAACATCATTCACTTTGCTTTTGACTGTGCGATGCAAACGCATCAGGTCCTTTGTTAATGATGTGTTAAATGTTGTTCCTTCAACTTGTAAGAATGTTGATTTACCTGTGTACTAATCCACTACAGGAAAGTGACAAATAAGGGTTGGACAAAATGAAGAGGCCTGAATGTGTTTTGTATTCCATCATGAACTCACACTGAGACTTCAAGGAGCTAAATATTGCAGCCCTTTACTATTTATGTGCCTTGTCACATAGTAGGATAGTGAAATGATACCTAATTAATAGCTAAGTCACTTAACGGCCTGTAAGAGACATGAAGAATGACAGGCAGATTAATAAAATCTAAAATGGTGAATGAGAAGGAACCTAACCCATCCAGTAGGAATGTTGATGTGCCATGTAAAGCAGCTGTGGACTCAAGTAAGCCCTTCAGCTGTGGTGTCACCAAAAGTGACGCCTTTCCAGTACAGAGCCTACATCTGTAAAACCTCTCCTGGAGGGAGGTAGTCACAGTGACTACTCTTTGGGACACACAACAGAAAGTAAGCAGCATTGCTATATTTAGGAATCTCACGCACTTGGGTCCATTTGCCTTCAGTGAGCAGTTGCACCAGTTCAGGAAGAGACAAACTATGACCTTGCAATTATCCAGAGAGATGTTATCTACGCCTTGGTGAGAAAACAGCAAGTAGTCATTGCACATGTAATTCCAAAGTAGCATCTGGACAGTGACCAAAGTCAAGCTCTTTTTAATAGAGAAAAATACTGACAAAATACTGCTTTCTGTATTATTCTATTCTATTGAATAATCTTGAATCAATCATAATTTTGAATTGCACTAACTAGCCNAATAGAGAAAAATACTGACAAAATACTGCTTTCTGTATTATTCTATTCTATTGAATAATCTTGAATCAATCATAATTTTGAATTGCACTAACTAGCCAAAAAAAAAAGAAAAGTTAAAAAAAAAAATTTCAGGAAGAATCTCAGCAATTATGTTGTTTACTGCCCAGAGCCCTGAATTCCTCTGGTGATTCTCTGAAAGTGCTGGTTTGTGAACAGTACAGTGCTACAAGTTAAAACTTGAGCATCCTTCGTAATTTACTTATCTGCACTGCAACTATACAACTACGTACACTGTGACCGTACTTCAATATGAAGATGTAGATACATGCATGGCAAAGTGTTATTTTTGTTATCTAGAGATAATCTTATAATTTAAAAGCATAAAATCTGTCCTCCTGTTTTTATTATCACACAGGGCTTTAGGGTTTAAAATAATTTAATAAAGATTTTGGATGAAGCCAGAATAGTTGGTGACTCATAGGTCTTCAGTGGGTGGCAGGTAAGAGAAGGGAAAGCCTAAAGCAGTTAAGGTTTTAATGAGACTCAGAGCTAGTTTCCAATTCAGAACATTATTAGTTATTATTTTTCCCTGTTGTTTTAACCCATACACAACGTTAAATATATTCTTTCTTCTCAATTTTTGTTTAGTCTAATTTGTTTATCCTCTTTTCTCCAGAGTTTTACAAAACAAAAAGTTTAGGCCACTGTTTCAAAAACCTAAAATATTACAGTTAAAATTGCATTATATTTACTCATGCCATTCTTAACAGGAAGGATGTTAAAGAGGAAAAAAAATAAATAGAACTGTTCCACAGTTGCAGCTATCGATTTTTATTTTCGTAAGAACAGAGGTTATGAGTAAAATTACTATAGAAAGATTTTAATTTTAGAAATGCATCGTATCTTATTTGCTGTTTATTAATATAGAATTTAACTTGTGAAGAAGAGCCAGAATTTGACAAGGTTCTACAATTACCCAAGTAAATTCAGTTGAATACATAAGCAGCTTCTTATTTCAGCAAAGTTGTCTGTCCCAGTTCAACTGAGATTTCATGACAGTGGTAGGAACCAAACTTTTGGGGACTTGTCTTACGATCCCAGGCAGTTCTACCTAAATCACCTAAAGCAAATCCTCAGTTGAATTGCAGAAGTCAATCCTTTTCTAGTCATTTTCTTCCAGCTCTAACCTTATAAAGGAGAAATCTCTCTCACCCAGTGGATGGGAGGCAGCCATGTCTACAACAACAACATTCCCCTCAGTGAGGTTAATGAATGTATGAGTCAGTCAGACTGACTGAATTACAAGATAGTAGAAGGAACACACAGCATTGTCCCTAGCGTCACATAGAAGCTAAAGTTTAAAGTTTTTGACTACATGAACTTCTCTGAATAGCTTCTGCTCCTCTCTTTTCATAAGGCTGCGTCTTTCCACACAGAAAAAAAGCCCAAGACCTTGTTCCAACCCACATAATGCTTTATTCCCCCAGGATCCTATGTCCTCACTGTTCCCCTTAACATTTCATTCATTTTCTTCTCTTTTAAAAAACAGAAATGATGTGGTCCTGGCATGCTCCATATTTCTTCCCTTCTCCACTCTAACTCCTACAGTGTCTTCTGTTAGTCTTTGTTAACAGCTTTGAGGAGCAAATATGACCTCTCCACATAGGAACAAGAAAACCTCTTGTGCTAAGCAGAGGCACTGGAGGACAAATAATGGTGATAGCTCACAGTTTCCCAAAATCAAATCAATTTGACAGAACATCTCAGAACAGAAACTGAGAGACAAAGCAAAAGCAAGTCTAATTATTTAACACACACCTCCTGTACCTCTTTTATTTTCACAGAATGAAGCAAGCGTTGTGATTGAAATCTGACTCAGCTCCCTAAGACAGCCTAAGAAGGTAGCGTTTCCTCCCTTTCCAGTTGCATAAGACTGTCCTACCCCAAATCCTCAGCTTCTATCTACCCCCAGAAGGGAGATCTTCTCTTGTATGTGCTCTGAATAAGAGAATGCACACCATTTCTTCCCATGGCAATAACCAGCAACAATCAACTACACTATCACCACAGAATTGTGCTGAAATGTGTAGAACATGGTGTGCAGAACTAGCAGCGTAACACTCACAAGTTTGCTATTCTGTTCTTCCTAATTCATACAGGAAATCCCTTATTCTCCAGCAAAATAACTGTTGTTCAACCTCAGCTTCCATTAAAGAGCCTCCACAGCACGTTGCATATCAATTCCAAATTGAATAGAGGCAGAGAGTTATCATAATTTCCAAAGCTAATCTCAGACATTAGATGATTAAATCTAAACAAACATCAAAAAAGCTCAGGATTTAAAAGTAATGGGCCATAATTCTCATACTACTAATAACAGTCATTTGAGGATTCAGGTCCACTGATCATGCTGTAAATATGTACTGACAGAAACATGACTGTTAGATTCCAACCAAAGGCAAAACCATGCAAAAATTATCACCCTTCCCGTGCTTCCACATTAACATCTACAGTGCTCCCAACATCAACTCTGAGGGCAAACATTAATGAACTCCATATTCTAAAATCTCCAACGTGAAAGCTGTGCTTGGTCAATCAGAGTGACCCCAAGGCTATACCTGTTATTGATACCAGTTTAATAACCCATGTGTGCAATAGTTCATAAAGACCTTAGAGGCAGTGAAAGTCATTTTGTTTCCTGATTTTGATTTTCACTGAAGTCATTTTGAAGAGCATGTTTTCTGCATAGCCGCATCTATGCATGTACCAAGAGTCTTCAGCAGAAACACACAGTGCTGTTCTCCAACAGCAAAGCATGACTTTAAAGTAGAATTGCTTTGACAGAGTTTTTATGAACACCACCCAGAAATAGTTCTATCACTATTAGTATAGTTAACAACATAAAATCTAGTGATGTATTATTCTTACTGTCACTGTACCTACGCTGGTAAACTAAGATCGCATTTTGCTAGGTATGGTATGCAGCAAGCAAGAGAGCTTAATTTCTTTAAAACAATCAATATTTGATTATTTACAGAAGTTCATAAAAATTAAATGGCATGGTTCTGTGAAGTCTCAATCAAGGTCCAGATGAGATAAAAAGCCAAAACTGCATTGAAAAGGAGGAGGAAAATAAATAAATAAAAATAAACCTATAATCTATATCATGGTTTCTAGAAAAAAAAAAAAAAAGTGCATATAGTTCTCTCCTTAAATTTAGTAAGACTTATAGGTTGAAAGTTAACCAGAAAATGTTTTAAAGTTACCAAATATATAGCAAATTAACTTAATTTTTAATCATAAATTATACCCTTGTGACTAGCAATTAAATTAATTTGCAAGTACAGAATTCCCAGAGAGCCTATCGTTACTATGGAACTTGATACAGCATTTTTATGACCTTGTAAATAATGACACCCAATCACCAAAAGAAAAAATAATGTTACACACAAACTTGGAAGAGAATTTTAGATTTGATTAATGATACACCATACAACAGTCAGCCTTGGTTAATTCAGTTCCCAACTTCTGTGCATTGCTTTCAAATATTCAGAATCTGAGTACGTAATTCTCTCACTAGTTTGGCACTGTGGTTTTAAGTCAGCATTATTTTTCTTTTACTAGAAAACACAACTTTTGCCTTTCTTTTTTCACCATTACTCTATGATGGTGAAAAAAACTTCCCCAACTCCAGCACTTGCAGGGAGGGGACATCTACAACATCTCTGGGCAACCTGTTCCAGTGTCTCACCACCCTCACAGTAAAGAATTTCTTCCTGATATCTAATCTAAACCTACCCCGTTCCAGTGTAAAGCCATTTCCCCTCATCCTGTTTCTGCATGCCCTTACAGTAAGTCCCTCCCCAGCTTTCCTATAGGTCCCCTTCAGATACTATAAGGCTGCTAGAAGTTCTCCTTGGAGCCTTCTCTTCTCCAGGTATAATGTCAGGCTATTCCAGAGAAGAGGTACACTGTTCCTTCTATATATAGCAGTGAAAGTAATTTTTAGAGATGTAATTTCCTTGGAAGAATCTCTAGAGGTAAATTTGAGTACACCTGTTTGAATAGTCCAAGTACGTAACAGGAAAATGCAAAATTCTCCTTTATGCAAAACAAAACCCAAAAGGGGAATGTTTGTATGCTAATATGAACTCCTCTGGGTAGTCTCTGTTGTATTTGATTATTTCCTTACTTTTTCTTGGACACTGCTCTATTTCTAAGTTTGTTGTTAAACAAACAGAATCACATTTACTTTGATCCCTATTAAGAACTGAGCCACTGCACTCCTAAATTTAATTACAAATTAACTGTAAAGAATTTATTTCCTAAAGAACAGCATTCACTTATAAATGCTTCCATTCCTACTAGATTCTTTAAAAAAAAATGTGAACTTGCTTATTGGTAAAGACCTCTCCTCAAGTAATACAGAACTGCTGTCTGTAGAACCTACTGAATGAACTTAATGAAATTTAAGTGAACTTCAGTCCAGTATAATTTTTTTTCCTTTTCCTGTTCCTTGAAATTGCCTATAGTGACCTTCCATTTCCCAGCATCTTCTTGATGGTCCTATTTTCATACATAGGGAAGGTAACATGAGACAGAAATCTAACACAACCAGTAGCCTTGCACTCCAGCACTCAGACCTTTTCAGCTTCCAAATGCAATGTTGGCAGCAAAGGCTAAACATTCTGCTGCCAAGCTATACAGAGTGAGAGGTAGCAAAGTAATTCACAGGTGTCCTATCCTTTTTCCCAAAAACTCATCACAGGGAACCAAGGTTTAATTTATTACAATGTAAGAAAGGTTCCACAATTGAGAAATACCAAAATAATCACTCCCTCTTCTCTTTTTCCTGGATGTGCCCCACCTACTCCCAGCCTCTGATTTTCAGTATAGATTTAATAGTCCTGAGCAGCAGAGCAGATAAAAACAAACCACTATCTTAGGTGCTCTCAACTGCATAATATTCTCTTTTATGGTGTCTATGGTGCCAGGAAGTTTATGTTTCCTTTCCATCTCATTTCTGATTCCTGTTTTATGTAAATAAGTGATCAAAATTAAATAATAGAATAGAGACGATCTGAAAACAAGTCAAAGCAGTCAATAAATCCAAGGGGGAAAATGCCTCTCCATATCAGATATTGCCTCAAATATTTCATTGCTGAGCATCCCTTGCTGATAATGCTGATCAAGCTGAGAAATTAAAATCAGAACTTTGAAGAAATTTTACAATCATTAATAAAATTTTTTTCACTGATTTTTTATTTCTTTTCTAAGCTCACTCTGTTTTACAAAACTATTTCAGAAATCTTAAAATGAGATTTGAGCAAAATTTCCATCTCCCTCACTTTTTTGCAAACAGGTGTAAAATAAAATTCCTTCTTTTTCACACCTCCTTATGGATCTGGCAATAAGTTTATCACATAGAACTGAAGCCACATTTTCTAGTTCTAAATCACTAGGTTTTCCACTAACGGTTACAGTGTCTTTTCCCTTTTACTGGTAAAAATACAAGACTTAAACATACTGAAGGTATACAATTTCCAAGTATCAAACTTGATTTCAGCCTGTAGTTTCTACCATAGTAATCTTCCCATAGCAGATGCCAAAACTTCAACATTTGTTTACATCTTTCCCTTAAGCTGGAAATGAATCCCAAGCATGCAGAGTCACTTTAAAATGTATTTCTGAGGTGTGGGAGGAATTAAACATCTGAAAATGAACGAAGTACGGAAAACATTTCAAATATGATGTATAGAATGACCTAGCAACTGCATCATGATTTCATTTTTCCGGTCGGACCTGGCAGTGTTAACTCTTCTAGAGATTTGGCATATGTGAAATACAGCAAGAATGTTAAACTTCAATAAAGTTTTATAAAGGATGGAAATTTCTCCTAAAAATTAATCATCTGTGCTTTATCTTGAAATAATACAAGTTTCAGTGCCAGTTTGGAAGAGTTGTTTTGGTCCTAGCTTTCAAGAGTTTCAAGAAAACTTCTTAAAAATGGTCTACTTCTGGTTCCCAGCCCATAGGATGGAAGTTAGAGAGAAACTGAAGCTTCATGCTTCTGGTAGGTAGGCCTCAGCCAGCAATTAGGTGCTCACTCACCTCCCACCAGCAGAAGAAGGAAGTGGTGAATAAAAAGCGAGAAAAATCTTGTAGGTCAATTAAGAATGCTTAATAAATAAAGGAGAATAAGGAGGAAAACCCAAAACAACAGAAGTGATGCAAAGGAGATCTCTCGCAATCACCCACTACCAGAATAAAGTTCTTAAAAAATGGCTACACTGGAAAAACTCCCTCCAGGTCAGCTGTCCTGGCTGTGTCCTCCTCCTGTTCTTTGCCCAATCCCAGCCTACTTGATATGGGGGAAAATGAGAAAAAGGGAAAGCCTTGGTATCATACAAGAATTGCTCAGCTATATCTAAAACACTACGGTGTTTAGTCAGAATCTTAAGTCAGAAGCCTAAAAAAGAAACCTGGAAAGCTAACACCATCCCAGACAAACACAGTATAATGCTTAAGATGCTGTAAAAACCATGATTCTCAGCTCTGGGTAGTATTTTCCTGCATTTTTAGTGCAATGCACTAAAAACAATCTAAAATTACAAAACGCTCTGAATCTGTGTATACAACTACAGTACTGACCAGCTAGGTTTTATCTACTGAATAAAATATTTCCTTCGGTAAATCTCAGTAGGATGAGCAAGTACTCCCATTAAAGGCACTGAGTACCCATGTGCGGTACTCATGTCATTAAGATAAAGACAGACTCGTGCAGCATGATGGTGAAGGATATTCACTGTGAACTTTCAGCTCTAACGCACTCCTGTCTTTCATTGAGATTCATTGTAGAAACAAATCATGTCCTCACTGGTTATTGGAAAGTACTTCATTTGCAGGTAAAATTTTACTCAAAACAGAAGGTTTCATTTGCCTCAGCAGAGACAGAATTTTAATTCAAGATCTGGAAAAATCCTCCCTGACCTAACTCCAGTATTTCTCATTTTTACCTTAATTTGCTTCTATTATTTATTACCACTCATAGCACAGTAAGCATTGTGTTCTATTCCTCCCTCAAAAGTAGGCTGTCCAACCAGCCAAGCTCCAGACAGCAAAGGTACTCCATTTATTTTGTAAACGTAAAACTACACTTGCAAAGAAAAGATCAGGGATTTCACACCTTAGAAACAAACTCGGAAACATGTAAATACACAGTTCACTGGATTATCACAACAGAACACTGATACTGTATCAGTATAAAACAAGACTGTATCTATGGGTTTTAAACTGCTCCTCTGATTTCCTTTATATAATACTTGCTTTCCTTAGAGCTAAGGTAATAGAGAAAAAAACTCAAACAAGTAAACAGAAAGACCATTTTAGCTAATACTCAGACTGGGATGTAGCAAAATCTTAAAGCTGCTTACAGGCAGAGAAAATATTAATTTCCTAAAAATCTTTCATATTATTTATGCATAATGTAACAAGTCAAGTTGGAGAAAAGTAAAGATTTAAGAGAATGCTGCCTAACTAAAACTGAACTTAGGGAGGGAGGAATCGTGGATGTTGCTGCGACCAGTAATAAGCACTGGACTCTCTTGGACTGAAATTTACTCTGTACATAGTTTTTTGTTTGTTTGTTTGTTTGTTTTTAATTAAACCTATCCCTAAGAAAAAAAAACAAAAAACTGCCTAATTGAAGAACTTCAACAATATCTGAATTCTGAATTACATATTCTTTGTAATTCTAAAAAGAAATTGTTTTAAATGATTAATGTGGTCATTTCTATATAGGTTTTTCTCTATTTGTAAATAGAAGATGGTTTTCAAACTTCAAAATGAAATCTAATCAGGCTATTTTAGATGGTTGTTTTTCTCCTTGGGGTTTTCTTAAAGATCACTTATGGTCTATACATCTATATACGCAGTATGGCATGTACTGGAAAGAAAGTCAAGACAGTTCTTTCACGTGTTTCTTTATCAGACACCCCTTTTCTCTTCCTTAAAAATAATTACAATATCTTGTCTACTGGGAAAAGCACTAATTGGACGTATCTGCCATCACTGGACCATGTCACAAAGCGAAAAATCCTCACTAATTTCTTCTGAAATGCCAATCCGAGGTAGATGGCATTAAATGATTCACAGAAGACAACCATCTCCGTAGGTCAATTATTTTTATTTTGTTCAGACTATACTGGTTTATTTTGCATTAGTCATGGGGTAGTTAATGAATGTCACTTCATTAAAAAGCAACATTCTCATCTGTTGTAAATAGTAAGCAAAGTACATATAGAGAACAAGAAAACACTGACCACAGTGCCCTCTGCAAAGCACCATGAAATCAAGCTTTAAAATGGATTATAGACTTTTCAAGGAATTACACCAAGATACACTTTCCTGAAAATAAGGAAAAACTTGTATTCATATCGCAAACGATCAAACACCCTTGAGCCTCATATGCCAGGCAACTCTACTAAAAATCTAGTCAGCCAGTAGAAGCAGTCATCACTGCTTTCAGACAGAGAACTGAGATAGAAACAACTCGGGATAATTGTTATGCTGGGAATCACCCCCAGACTCAGACATCAAACTATGTGAGAAGCCACATGCATTTTTAGAAACAGCATTAACAGGGTTTGAAGTTGAGGGAAAAGAACTTTATCATATTAGGTAAATACCTTCTAGAAAAGCCAGCAGGACTGTACGGACATTTCAAGATCCTAACTGTTCCATTTAGACACCTACTTTAAGTATTTAAATTCCTCTTCCAGCCATCTACAAACTCCTGCCCTGACAAGATTGTTGAAGCTTTGAGAAATTTAAGACCAAATAAGAAAACTACAAGTTGTATGTAAGACAGAGACATACATATGTATGTGTATATAAAATGTATGAGTATATAATGTATGAGTATATAAAAAGAGATTGGAACACCCAAGGCTTATTGTACATGGAAGGTAATTCTACAACATGTCACTCCTTTTTTTTTTTTTTTTTTTTAAATCTCTAC
>VXAB01009420.1:179798-220840 GCA_013399175.1 Odontophorus gujanensis | reverse complement strand
TTTTTTTCAATGGAAAGTAATTTTAAAACATGTCCCTCCTTTTTTTTTTTTTTTTTTTTAAATCTCTGCAAACAATTCTGGACTTCTCCTCACTTCTGCTAAAATGGTTTAGACCACACTATTCTCGATAAGCAAGGTTGGTTATAACTGTAATCCCCCCCTCAAAAATAAAACCTCATAGACTTTTAGAGGTTTTTTAAATTCATCTTCACCTGACTACCCTGGGTGAGGGAAACAACTTTTACTGGAGTAGGTTTACTTCCCCGTGCAAACCAAAATATAGGTACCCTATTTTAATGTGGTCCTACCAGAGAGAGAGAACTAAGAAAAGTTTGTTAATTAGCAGGTAGTCTTCCTTTGCTGCCTAAAGCATTTTACCTTGTTAGAAATATACAGCATGCTGACCTTTTATTCTGTGCGTCACAGTTTGTTTTTGGTGAATAATCTGGTAGTGACTGCATATGTTGTGCACACTTAATGTTCCTGATCTCATCGAATGTGGGATCTGGGTATGCACCGTGTCACCTAGGGAGGGAATACAGGCACACATACTGTGGGGGAGCAGTGGTTTCCTGCTGCCAGGAGTTCAGATAGCTCCTGGGACCCTCATATCTCCTATCTAAGCTACCTAAACCTGTCAAGGTTTGGCCAAACCTATGCTCCCCACCCTTGTTTTCACTGCAATTACAAGATTACTTGATATACAGAAAGTATTTGCACTGGAATTTAAGATGTAGAACAGTATCAGTATGAAAAAGTACTGTTATTAAATAGAAATAAAATTGCTCTTACCTCTTTGCTCAAGGTCTCTATATAATTTCTCAAATGTTTGTCTTCAAAATCTGAAAGAGAACAATTTAATACAACAATTACAAAGCATGTTTACCGTTCAGTGAGAAAAGTGTACCATAATTTAAGTGAAGGAAAATAAAAGCCAACAAAAACTAATAAACCTCTATACCATTCTTACTGTTGATTTCAGTATTGCTAGTTTCTACAAATGACCTGGAAAACAAAAATTCAAGGGAAGTGCTTTAGTGAACACAATTGGCTGGAAGGACTGGCATTAAAGTGCTAAACTATGTACAACATTAATAGTCCTAAGAAAGATTCTTGACACTGATATGTGCTTAACATCTCAGCACTTACAGGTAGCCAGCTTACAAAGAATAGACCTTTTTCCAAGTCATATTAAATAAGAAAGAAGCCAAAATCATCTCATATCAGTGAACATGAACCTCATATGAACATGAGGTTAACAACAGTTGCATGCAATCATGTGAAAGAGGCCATCCTTCATCACACAACCAACAACACAAATCTCTGAATTTAGTAACACAGAGATAGCACAAGTATGGCACACAGCTTTTACCCTAATTTTGTTACCTTCAAGGTTCCTGAATGAAATTAAATCCCTACCCTGTCATATTACAACAGAATAGCCTAAATTAGGCTAAAGCATTCAGAAGTAGTACTTATAGAGTACAAAACATTCTATTTTATATTAGATGTTGTGCAAATATGAGTGACTGTCAGCATTCTCATTCCCTCCAGCTTTTTTTGCAGGCACTGCTCTGTCTCTGCACCAAGTGCTTGTATGACACTTGTATTGGTGCCACATGCCATGACTGCCAGTCTACAAGTTTGGTGTCTATTTTCTGGATTCTTTCCATATATATTACTTTCAACTTCTATGAATCTTAATAAGAGGTTAATTCTATTTTGTGCCTTTATGATGACATCACTTTCTTTGTAGTTGAGATATCACAAAATTTCAAAAATGCTTCAACTTAATTACAATTTGTGCAGCAACAGAAGTTTGATCCTGGAACACTACGTGAGTATAAGCTAAGATTGGAGTAATTTCTCACCTTGTTGCAAAGAAATAAAAGGAAGGTTGTGAGAGGGAGCAAAAAAAAAGAAAAAAAGAAAAAAAGTGTTTCATATTTCAGCTTTCTGATATAAGTAGAAAGGGAATTATCTCGCGTGTTACATGCTGAGTTCAGAGACAAAGCAGCAATTCTCACGTTTCCCAATCCAGTTCAGAATCAAAACAAAACCAAAGACATAAAAACTAAAACAAACAAACAAACAAAAAAAAAAAAACACAAAAACTTTACAAGAGCAGGCTATCTACAGCCAGTCTACAGAGCAATATGCTGTACAGAGTTACAGTATATCACACTAACAAGTATGAGACCAACAATCATCACCCGTCATCAAACTCTTTTTCCTAAATGCTAGCAGGAACATTCAGATGAACAGAGCCCTAACGTTGCTTCCAATCAGCCTTGAGAACACAGCACGCTGCAAAGGCCATTTGGCTCAGACAACAGCTTTTGTCTAAAGGCAAAAGGAAGAAGATTCCTACTAGGTTAAACTATCTCAAGGTAACACTCCAAGAAAAACCTCCATTATTAGTAGCATCATTTGGAAAAATTAATTAGACTAATAAAAAATTAAAGGAAGACATAAGCAAAACAGATGGCTAAATTAATAGGGAGGGTGCATAGGATCAGATAGAAAAAGAGATAAGGAAAAATGCCTTTTTTTGTTTGCCTTTCCAAGACAGCAAGAATGAAGAACACATTTCAGAGGTACATATATTCCAGTGAAATAAAAATAATGTATTTATTTTGTGTATGTTGTCCTTACTCTGAAATTATACTTGGAAGCAAAAGCAAAGTAAAATATGAATATGAAGCAGAAAGAACACGGCAGATTTGTAGCATGTCTGTCATCTCAATCACCTTTTCTGTTTCCTTTTAGAGATACCTTGAGAAACAAAAGCCACTGGTTTTTCAGAACTGGCTGCTATGTGGACTGAAATCATGTTCCATGCTACTATAACTCCCCACATCCACTAATCACAAACTAAATCGAACATGACAGCCACCTCCATTTCTCACATCTTCAGGATATTTCCTCCCCCAGATGGCATTCAACATTGTACAAAGGCAAGAAAGAAAACACATTTTTAATAGATTTCAGTGTTTTCAGCCCTCAAGGTAAGATAAGGATTAGATAGCTGAAAAAGATAATATTTCCCTAGAGTTGCCTTTATATTTCTTTAACTTTATGGATGTACTGACTGGATACTGAAAACAAAGTTAACTTATCTTCAAGGTTTAAGCTGACATCCAAAAAAGGTGAAGGGTGGGATGGGGAACCAAAGAAATTACAAGAATACTCTTAAGAGTATGACTCACATCATAAACTGAATGGAGGCTGAGCAAAGAACGAGAAAACGAGCAGAAGTCACGTCCTGTAAAACTATGCACACTCTCAGCTCTTGTCAGCTTCAGTAAGAACTGGGGGGGGGCCTCAGGCTCTGGAAGACTGAATCAGCTGTTTCTAGGATCTAGATAACAAAGTAGGACTAGAACAAAAGGAAAAACTAGTAACAGAAAGCTGCTGTGTTTAAAGAATGACTACTACAACAAAAATATAGATTCTAATAACTTCAGTGCATACTGAAAAAAAAACCAAACCAAAACAGCTATGTTATATCTTGATTATTACTGTAACCTATGTCAAATAGGCCACCAAACCACATGACAAGCCTTCCACACAGTGCTGCTGTTTTTATATTTTGGGGACTTACAGACCATGGTTTGCACTCCTGAGGAAATACAGATATTGGGGGAAAAAACAACAACAACAACAAAAAAAACCCTCTCATATTTGATCCTTGAAACTAATATCACAGCTCTAAAGATATAATCTTTTCTATCTGATAATAGGCGTACTAGAGCAGTTGTTATTAGCAGATTCTCTAAATTGTGTGTGTTCATTCCCTAGAGATGCGTGAGAATAACTGCACTGCCATTTCTCATAGAATGCTGTTTATGAAAAGAAAGTGTAACTGACAGGATAACCAAGTCACAGATCTCAGGCAGCTGTTTCACTTCATTCATTTATTCTGAGAAACATGGTTTTTGGTTAAATATCCTAATTTCTTGCGGTCTGCCACTTTGCTGGTTCATTTGTAAATAAACATAACAAAGATTTAAGAGATATTCAGCTTAAAGTTGTAGCTGTTACTGTAACCAGAAAGGATACTTCTAGAGAAAAATGGCCAGCTTAAGTGCTGTTTTTGGAGGAAGAAATTGGAATACTTCACATGTTCCTGTACGGCTGAAATTCCTGTAGGAAATCCACCTTCACTACACTGCTTGAACACCTCAATAACATAGGTCTGACTGAAGTCAGCGTTCTGAACAAGAAACCCTACGCATGTTACATATGAACAAGGTGACCCAACTTGTACTTTGCTGCAACAGAGGATCTCACGGATCACCTGCTTTCTTAGGACATATCAGCTATGAAGGGTTTTTCACCTGGTTTCCT
This sequence comes from Odontophorus gujanensis, assembly GCA_013399175.1. Taxonomy (NCBI): domain Eukaryota; kingdom Metazoa; phylum Chordata; class Aves; order Galliformes; family Odontophoridae; genus Odontophorus; species Odontophorus gujanensis. The sequence goes on along the minus strand of VXAB01009420.1, from coordinate 216,490 downwards.
TTACATATTTTCACTTCAACAAACGCCAGAAACAGAATTCCTTAGCTAAGCCTATCTGGTAACTACAGAAATGTAGAACCCTTAGAGTTCAAAGGGACCCTTCTAGCTCACCTAGTCCAGCCCCCCCTTCAGTGAACAGAGATACTGGCTTTCTGTAACCAACATAGACCTGAAGCGTGTGCCTGTTCGCTGCCCTCATGAGTCTGTTATTCCCCATCAACACAGTGCTACTAGGTGACATTTACTAAAGGAAAAGCTTCCTTGCTGACCACAGTCCCCCAGAGGCTCAGCAGCAACATACTGTCTGAGCAGAGGAAACCCGTTCTCATGTCTGCATCTGACACTGGCATTAATACAACCAACTGCAAAATTCTAAGAGCTGCACACTAGCCCACTCATCCTGCAGATAAACATAAGGCTACTGACCTTGAAATTAAATTCTATACAAATCAAAGAAAATTCAAGATGACTGAACTTCATTTAAATTATTTCTGCTATATAATTTGTGAACGTATCCACTGCTCTACTTCCAGTTTGGCAGGGACAGTTGTGAATAAGAGATCTCTTCATAGATGACATTTCAGAAAGACACTTATGCCCATCTAGAAAGAAGCAAGTGGAAGTGAGAGATGCTGAGAGGCCACGTATCCCAATTATCACATCTGCTATGCCAGCACACCTCTTACAAGCATCCATGTCATTCTGTTTCAGACGTCCAGTGTTGTTCCAAAGAAATCAGCAGGGGCTATGAACTTTTTTTAGCAGGAACAACATACTGAGTAGGAGGAAACATGGGCTAGAAACAAAGGCCTATGTGACCAAGACCACATGAAAGCTGACGAGCAGCTTTACATGGCAGCACCAGGACAAGATGGATTTATGCCTACTAGTACTAAAAATACATGAGAATATAAGAATTTGTTTTGTTTGAATGATAATTATTTTTAAATGACTCTAAACTTTAACACATTTTCTGGTCTACATTTTTATATTACCGAGAAAGGGATGATTCTACTGTAGACAGTGGTTTGCTGTTGATCTAACTTCAACAAAAGTAATATCAACAAGCTTTATAGAGAAAAAGTTTGAACTATCTGTATATATCAAAGCCTTAAGCTAATCTCTATTTTAAATATAATTCCACTTGTTTCCATAAGAAGTGTGACTACTGCAAAACAGTTCTAGATTACTACAGGCACTGCTGGAATACTCTGCGTGTGCATGCACACGTGCACGTGCTGGGCCAAGGACAGAGAGAATCACATATTTCTCATCCGAAGAATACAGATAGTGAGAAAGATGTAGCACTGTGTGTTCTTGTCAGAGATCACACACAAACTGCCTAAAACGCAGCTTATGATCCTCCCACCACAGGGTATTTTTACTATCCTTAATGAAGCTAGGCAGGTGTTTACACTTATGATGTATGTCCGTCTAAAGTTGGAAATAAGCTCAGACACAAAATAGCAATGCTTGACGCACTAGACCACGACATACTGTACGTGCTGTAATTAAAATAAACTCCTGTTTTATTTTTAATTAATTTATTTTTAATGAGGAAATAAAAAAAGCTATGAAGATGCATTCTGGTTTGTGGAGGACTGCAAACTACTCTGAGAAGTGTAAAAAATAATCTGCAGAATGAAATAAATTTCTCCAAAACACCTTTTTAGCCTTGACTCACTCTTTGCCAGGTGATTTTGGGGGAGGAGGAAGGAAAGGAGCTTTCCATCTGTTGGGTGTTAGGTTTCTAAACATGCTCCTGAACTAATTTTGAGTCTTCAAAATGTGAGATAAGATAATATACTCTAAATCAATATCATGTCACTCAACAATGTTTTTCTCAATATCAGCCCACTCACTTCCGTCTCCTGCTTGCAGGCTTTGGAGGCTTCTGGCTCTAGAACTATGTTTCCCTTAAGAAAGGCAGCATTTAAGTGGCATCAACAAATCAGCAATAATAAAATAATAAATAAAATTGACCTGAACAACACGAACAGAAATAGCAGGATTGCTTTGCAGTGATGAACCATTTTACCTGAATAATTGCAAATCCTCAGAAATATCAAGTAACAATTATCAAGTGGTAGGAAAAAAAAACAACACTAGTGAAGCCTTGAATATGCCTTAATACTAAAATAGATGTTTCACCATATCCTTTTGGCATCCAATTTCAGTCTTTCCGAACCAGGTGTAGTTGCCTCTGAAGTTAACATTTGCTAGACACTACAGAATAGAAATATTTGGAACAGTGTATCATCACCCTGTCAGAGTGCATGAACATTTACTAAATCTAGGCCTGCTTAATCCAAAGTACTTTCACAAACAGTAGTCAGCGATGCTTTCCTGGAGAAGCTGAAGACTGTATACAATAATTGCCTCTGTGTAATGCATCTAGAAACTTACAGATCTGCATAACCTGGAAATTGTATCTGAACTATCAAGCTTAGTAGAAGAGTACAGACTCCATAAATCTGTCTACCCCCTTAACATTTTTGTTCTCCATAACATCCTTTGGCAATAGTTTCTACAAGTATAAATTGTGTGAAATTTCTTCCACTAGCTGTAAAATTATTAGCAAACTAATCATTTTATTTGGCATATCAATTTCTTTATTTGCATTCCACTTCATCGTTTCCTCTGATCTCTTCTCCAAACTTCTCAACTGTATTCTAATCCCCATTATAAATCATATGACAGATGGTCCATACATTTGATCGCTCAAGGATTTTCCTTCCCAGTTCTGCTTAGATCCTTTCTTGAAACAAAGCAAGCAAGGTTGCATGAAGTATTCAAAATTTAATTTACAAAATTAACAACTTTAGAAACATGTTTATGCAGTAGCACAAATGAGTTTCCTGATGTGCATCAAGGTTCTCTCCTAGTAATCATAGAATCCTTAGAGTTAGAAGGGAACTTTAAAGGTCACCTAGTCCAACTCCCCTGCAATGAACAGGGATACGAATAAATGTCTAACAATGTATTTGCTTTTTGACAAGTGAGGAATACTGGGCAGATTTTTCAGATAAATATTCATAACTATTCCCCAACAGGAAACACTCAAGCATTTGGAAGACAGATAATGCTTAGGGTTCTAAACTGTGTGCATAGTTCTCATACGCTCCCATGTAAATGGGATACAACCACAGCATCACACCAAAGAACATCTAGTCTGTTTGCTGAAATATCAACTTCAGATTTAAAATGTGAAGAAAAAAATACTCTTGTAAGCACTGGTCTCTCATTTCTCCCTTCTTTACCTTTGTACCTTTTACTTTGGTATGACCACCATTAAATATATATATCTGATATATAAATATATATCAAAGAATTTATCAAGAATCCCTAATTTGAGTTTCATTATGAGTGTTCTGAAACACCGATGCAGTAACATCTTGGGGACATATCTAGCTTTCAGGATGAGTCACATCATTGTGACTCACAATCAATAGTAATTTCAATGTGCAAAGATTTAAGATGGTTTTCAAGATCCTTATTCAGTTAGCTTCCAGTTTCAATATATATTGCCTGTGGTTTCACCAGTAAAAAGAGAAGAGGCTTGGTTGCCTTGAAGAAATTATCATGAGAGTGAACTTTCTCCACTGAAATTTATGGATTCTTAAAATAACAGATTTTTTTTTTTAACAGAATATGCCCTAAAGCCTCCAGGTTACATCCTGATACCAAGAAAATCCTGCATGCCCTTTCTTATTTTAATCAAAATGAAACAATATCCTGAAATCACCAGAACTAAGCATACGAGTTGGTCTTCTGTTGCTTTTACTTTTCTTCACTAAAATATATCTCTGAAGTGTCAGTTTACCACTTCACTACAGTGCATCCCCACAAACAGACTGGGCGTGACTGAAATTTTAACACCATTTTGTTTTAAACACTTTTTCAGATTTTTCCCCAGGGATAAAGAAGTGAAGGTGACTATTTCAGATGGCAAGGATGGACCCGATCTATTTGCAAGAAGATGTTAGGCCAGTCTCCATTATGGCTTTCAGCCTTCTAATACAGAGAGGCACAACAGGCCCTCGGTAAACCCAGCAGATTATCAGATACAACAATCAGATGTCACAACCTGTTACAGCACTGTGTTTGCATGGCTGCATTTTTATGCTAACCCTTAAAACTTCACTGAGAACTCCCCTGCCTACAAGTTCATTCACAATTCCCCCCTACAGTATCTCTGTAATACATCCTGTCTACAACCAGACTAGTACTGGCAATATAATACTCCCTAGAATAGCGATTTTCTTAACATTTAAAGTAAGGCCAAGAAAGGAGAAAGCGCATGAATTACATTTAACAATCTATTACTTCCATAGCAGGCAAGAACTTTGAATATTTTGGATGAATATTTTGAAGAATATTTTGGATGATATTTATGTCTCCTATACCTCTGACACCAATAATCTCCTGTAAATGTCATGTTGACCACTAAACTTAGATCTACTTTGAGGAAGGCTTTAGTTCTCAACCACTCTCAAACCAATACAGTTCTGTGACTAAAAGCAATTCTGATCATTCATGGTCATAAATTTTTGCTTAATAACTGAATGGTTTATCTCATTAGCATTTAAAGATGCTAATTTGCCACAAGTATTTGGAGCAAAGGAACAACAACAACAAAAAACTTACCTCTTCCACTTAAATACAAGCTTTGTTCTTTGTACTAAGAAACTGCTAATACGGTGAGACTTTCACCCACAGAGCAAGACTCTTAAAGCAACATAAAATGGGGAAAATTAATCTTGGAAAAGCTAGTGAGGACATAATATATGACCATTCATAAACAGAAAACTACAGTGCTCCCTATCTAATTTTAAGATTTAAACACCAGGCTACCACAGTTTTGTTCAAAGTGCCATACTGATTCCTCAAAACCTGAAATTATTTTCTTCATAAATCTGAATGTGGTGCTAGAAAGTAAATGTCCTATTTACAGAACTAGTGATGCGGTATGAGTTGGATGAACATGCTACTTATTTTACTTTTTCAGGTAGCAGTGGCACAGGATAAATGCTCTACTAATTATCCCACTTTTTCTGATGTGCTTCTTCCCACTTCTTTAAAAACAGAAATATCAAAAATAAAAAATATACTGACAATCAAACTGTCTCCATTCTGTTAAAGCATGGTTTTGCTCCTCTACAACAGTATAAAACAAGCACTGAAGAAACAGAATAGTTCAAAGGGATAAGTAGGACCTTAAATTTCTCGGAATTCCAGGAATTCCAGCCTTACAAGGGTTGTGGCCAGGACAGAATCCAGGCACTTGCAGGACATACTTAATGAAAACATTGTTTTATCCCACTGGTGGAGTTTCTACCAGTAAATTACAACCTACTATTGTCTTCAGACAGGATTTTCAATTATGTAAGGAAAGGAAGAATCATAAATCCTACTTGGGATCATTTCAACTGTAGTTTTCCTTCCTTCATCTCTGTTTAATTTGAAACATTAAAAAAAGCAAGAAAAAAAAAGAGATGAAATACCAAGCTTATAGTATGAAATTCAAATTAAGTTTACAAGAACATTGGGAATACAAACAGTTCACCTTTGTGCTATACGTGAGGCAAAAAACTTGCACCCAGTTGGGAGCTATAAACATATATTTAAATATATCACTGCTGTTTCAATAGTACAATATTTCTACAACATTTCTCTTCAGGCCTAAAGACTTTGGTACTGACATAAGGAAGGGCATAAAGGATCTTAAACTATATTTATCTAATAAAAACTTCTTGAAGAAATCCTTCACACAGCCAAAAAAGACCAAAAAAATAATACTTAAAGTAAGGAGGTCAAATCCTTTCAAATCCTTAGGAAAAAAAAAAACCACCTACAATAAAACATTTTAAAAAGTAACAGAACTAAAGGTTCATGAGAACTATGCAGTTTGGTAGATTTTTGTTAGTTTTAAAAATATTATTTTCAAGCACTCATGCCCTCTAGTTTGTTCTCTTATTTACAGCAACAAGTTTGGAAGCGCCTATCATTTCAGCACGCTCATAACTATTTGAAAACATTCCCAGCACAGGGGAGAACACTGAAAGATCATTCCAAAAGCTCTTACAGTTGCCCACAGCAATGTCTTCTAGGTATCTTGTTCCTGCAGATTTGATTTTATAACTCCTTACAAAGAGTTCTTATTCACTGAAAACTCACTATAGAACTGAATGCCGATGGCAGTCATTTCATAAATCCACCCATCTTCATCTGTCATTCACAACAATAACAAACACCCGACATAATGCTCAAAAAACACAGTAGGAGAGATAAGATGATTTCAGAAGTAGGTTCTCCACTGAAGAAAACCTCATTAACTTTAAAATACAAACTCTAATCCATACGCACTAAAATATAGCTACCACATGCTGTTGCTTTGCAAGGATGCACGTCAGCATTTGAGCCTTAATATCTTCCTGTAGCTGACAGTTGCAGTTAAATTCCCACCAGGAAGAAAGGCCAGTCTACCTCTCATCTAAGCCATCAAGCCTAACTTCTTTTTGTTTTTATTTTTTTTTTTCTTTCCCAGTGGTTTAGAGTATTTCTGCTAATCACAACACAAACTTACTTGGGCCACCATGACTCTTGGTATTAAAACATGCAGAAAATTAACTCCATTTGTGGTTCTTGCAGCTAAGTTACTTCATAAGGGCAAACCACTACTCATGAACATCATCAGCCTCATATTTTCCTTTCACAGAGCAAGCATTGTACATTCCACATATGCCTTGATGGTTTTTTTTTAAAGCATCCTTTGATACAGTACATACTGTAAACTCATTTTGGTAACAGAGAAACAACATAAGGAACTTAAAATATTACCAACGAGTGGCACATCAGAGAAAGCAGTGAACTTGCTATATTACCACTTACCCACTTTTCTTTTTTATGACTAAAAAAAATCATTTTTACACAACAAACTGACGCAAAAGCTTGAGAACTCAAGCTTTCCAAATAACCAAACTATCTGTCTATAATTGTTAACAGTCAATCCTGTAGACATAGACAAAATGTAATCCCCCTCTTGTAATTTAGACCATTGAGTCCCTAAGAAGATATTGTCCATTTTTCACAAGCCAGCATACAAAAAAGACTTCAACAATAATCAAAGCTGCAAAAGGGTATCTTTAGAAACACCACCCAAATCCACAAAGCTTTAGACTTCATTGAAGTTTCACACCAACCCTGAACCAAATTTTGGTGGAATCAGTCTCCACATCAGTACTGACTACACTCCCAGTGTCAGGCATTTCTGAGGAACTGAGATGGTCAGAGATCACCAGCACCACCACCTCACACTCTTTTCATTATTCTTGCAGACCATCTATGCATTTTATCTCCTCTTTGAGCAGCCACAGTGTAACCTTTCCCTACTTGCTTGCCAATCAGATTCAAATAGGTGAGTTCAATTTAATTTAAAAAAACAAAAACTGCTTATTCTTTTCAGCAATATAGCTATTTCTGAGGTGCTCTTAAATCTAATTTTTAATTCTCTCCATATAAAGATACGGTTGAAAGCGCAAAATGTGAACAAGGAATTTCTTGCATTGTGTGGTCTGTATGCAAGTAGATGTTTACTCAGCATATGATAGAAACGATACTGATTCTAATCGCAGCCCTTTCATTTCAGAACACATCTAATACATGCTTAGGTAAACATAAACCATCTCAATTAATATGATATCATAGCTACATGTTTTTGAGGGGTTTTTATTGTTTGTTCTGGGTTTAATTTCAACAGCCACACTTTTGAGGAGATTACAACATCATCAGTGTGGAACATCTTACTCATGATGGCTGTTGTGCTCGATGATACACCTGCTAGTTATTGTATGTTTGAATGCATCGATCACATGTTCCTCTTCACAGTTCTCTTATTATGTGCTCTGCAGTTTCATTAATTTTCTAAGTTTCAGTCATCTTACTAGAGCAATTTGCTTATGCTTTTTTGAAACAGGAAAGAAGCATAGTTAAAAAGATATTTCCTTAAAACCTGGACTGGTTCAGCTTGTAGCAAAACAGTACCACACTGATGGAATTCACTCTTTTACTTAGCAACAAAGCACTGAGAGGTGTGGTAAAACTAACAACTGTTGTTTCGAAGAGAGACCAAAAGAGCAGAAAAGTACAAAATTGAAAAACACCCCAGATATTAGAACCCATAAAAAACAAAAAATACAGAAAAATACTGATGACAATATAAGAACATACAGCAGGTAGGGAAGTTTCCAAGTGGCTGAATAGCAAATATATGAACAGTGAATACACTGAAATGCAATTCAACCAAATCTGCTGCAATTCTTGGGCACGGCGAGGACAAAGATCACTAGATGGCACTGTTACTCACACAAAGACAGCGTCGGAGAGTATTTCTCCCCCAGCACGCACACAGTTTAATAGATCGGGGGACGGGGAGGAGGAGAAAAAGCCGCCTTTTTTTTTGCAGTTGTCAACATCTGGTTTTCCAGGACATTCCGTGACCTGGAAACATCTGAAGGAGTTTATAGTCCAGGCAGAGATGTTCTCTGTGAACTGACAGTGTTGTCTGAAGTACAATAAGGGAACACAGAAACTACCTGAATATTTCTAAGAACTATGCAGACAGATCAGTAAGTAGAGATGAATAAATAGGATGTACAACATAAAATAGGTACCTAGATTATCACAAACTTGCAAGATACCTGCTTCTGTACATAGTATCACTTACTAAAATTTTCACATGCTGTATGCATCTTAAATGTATTTACAACAAATTCATTGGCATTAACATCCACAGACGAGCTTTGGGACACTAATTTAGTGATTTGGGTAATTATCAGCAGTGCAAAGAAATCAGAAGTACAAGCTAAATAGCTATGATATTGAAGTCTTTGGGACAGCCCGAGAGCTTACTTGCCTCTGAGGCTTTCACAGGGCAAAGCTGCGTGGCCTGATGTACGTGCAGCAGAATGACATGTTCCAAGCAGTCACAGACTCCTCTCCATGAAAGGCCAAAGGGGAAAGAGAATGAAGCACACCATATTTACAGCTCCTTGAGAAGCTGTTTTAGACTGTTACATACTCATGGATGAAATAAGGTTTCAAAGGTGCAGGTCCTAATTAATTTGGGAAAAGACAAAAATAAAACATTCCTGAAAAATACATGGAAGCTGGATAAAACTTCAAAAGATTAACTTGTCTACATTAAGGAACACCAAATCAGTGCTTGCAAGGGAGGAGGGGGGTGGAGGGAAGTGTTCTGGCAGCAAGAGCTGTTATAAGGAAAAAGCAATGCAATTTAAAGTAGATCTATTATTTGGTACCAAGTACAGACCATTGCCAAGAATAACAGCTCTAGAAATAATGAATAAGCTGCTTAAGTTATTTAAATAAGGCTAAATAGCTGGGTAAAAGAAAAACAGGCTTTGACTCTACTCTAAGTGATTGATCTATTGATATCAGTTCTGTTACTGTAAAGAAAGAGTAGTTCAAACAGAGGTTCATTTTTACACAAGACTGTAGACTCCAGGACTGCATTAATCTCTGGAGAACAGATGCATGCTGATGGAGGAGAAGCAGGTCTCTCATTCGGATAAGCCACGTAGGTGTACACTGCATACTTATGCAGACAGAATTAAGGGGTAAGGCAATTAAAAAAAAAGTACTCCAAAAAACAAATGAATTTGACTGTCTGACTTTGCAGATCAGGTTCCATGCAGTTAAAAAAAAAAAAAAAAAAAGACACAAACTCAATTCAAATTGATGTTTTGACAGAAGTGAACCACAAAATAAATAAATGTGTACCACAAAATAAATAAATAAATAAATAAATTTTTCAAGGCATGCATAAGAAGAAAGCAACAGCATTTTGACACTGCAGACTGAAAACTCCTATTCTAAAATACAAGGGCTGTTCCAAAAGTAATACAAGTTACTACGTTGGCCCTGACATCAGAGTTGGATGGTGGTGGTACAGCAGTAGAGGTTAAAACTCCTGATTCAATTACATTCACCATCTAATCATCCTCCTCTCAAACTGTACACCTATCTTTCCCTCCATAAAAAGATCCACAGCCTTTGCTTCTTATTCACAAAAGAGTAGGAAAATCTATCCTTATATTGCTTAACTCTGCTGTTCCATCATCACTCTCCATACAGCATACAAGCTGGATCATCTTTGCTGAGGGGAAAGAAAAATAATGGCCATGGAGAACAACATAACAGAAGTCCTGATGTAAGCCTAACAATAACTCTACTGTGCAGTTAACAACACAAATATTGCCTCATACATGCTTGCGAGCTTTAACAATACGTGGAATTGCTATTATGTGACTCCTGAAAAACAAAAATAAGAGCATCTGGGCTCTAAACACAAACACTTGAATGTTTTCTCTTACCCACAGGCCAGGCCAGCGAATGTTAAGATTGTTAGAGAACATAAAGTTAAGGAAGCTGGATAAAAGAGTACAAGAGATCCTTACTGTGTGAGACAGGGACTTAATAGAGATGTGCAAAATGAAAATATATAAACAAAAACAAACACAAATATTGTCTTAGAAGAGGTGCTTACAAATAGGTTAGTTCCAAAGACCAAATTCAGTAAGTTAGCACCTTGATGCAGAAAATATAGGAAGTTCAGCTGAGTAGAACATTTGGCAAACTATGTATTTATTTATTTTATATTCACTCCATTTGTCTCTTTATTGGGGGTGGGGGGAAAAAAAGGACATAGGTAAGGAAACAAATCCAAAAGAAGAGCTGCTAAATCTTGACTTTTATTTTTAAGAGTAGCATGATAGTAGTCTATTTCACAGACTGAAAGTAATGCTATGCATAATAGAGAAATGCTTTGTTGTTTTTTTAACCTTCCTTTAAAACCATAGTAATTTGCTAGTGCAGATGGTGGTTTTGATCAGTTAGAATACAACACATTGGTTCAAGTATCTCAGCAGCAATTTTTTTCTGTGATGTGTTTGTCAAATGAGGAGACAATATTACAGCGCGTGTGTATGTGTGGAAGGAAACCTTCCTCTCTAACTTTGTTAACCTGAGCAACTTCATTTCTCTCAGTACAGTTCTTTTAAACTTCTGCCAGAATAAGAGAAGAAAATGGGACAAGCAGGCATACTTTCTCTAAAATTGACAGAATTGAGATACAATTGAGGCCTATTGCCTTTAGCTGGGCACAGTGATTTAAGCTACTGACAGTCAGATCAGAACCACATTTACTGGGTTGGTACTGTTTAAAAAAATGATCAAAATGCATTGATCTAACTAGGTGCAAGTGAAGGAAGTTAGTACCTCCACGAGAGGTCTTCTGCTGACCACAGGAGGAATCTGGAACAGTTCTGCTGCAGATGCTGCAGTAATTCAAGGGAGTCAATGAGCGTTAGAACCTTTGTTTTGATTGTGCAAATTCCCTGTGGCCGATTCTTGAGATAAAAACAGCATAGTATGGTACAAAGCCAGTCAGTAGATCACGACTACTGACACCTGCCAACATTCAGCCATTTATCACTTTTACTGAAGACATGCAAGCTGACAAGAGGGAGTTTATAATATATTGCATACGAATCAAATTTACACTAGTTTGTACACAACCATCTTAACATCACCCTATGATGCTGAGGGTTCTACATTTAAAGAGCATGGGGGAGCAGGGAGGTTAGGACACGGGCTGCAATATCAATAAAATATCCAAAATAATTACATGAAATTGAATTACTTGCATATCCAAATGGTAAATATGCAGCAGAATTTCTTATTCTCATGTGTTTACAGAATTCATACATCCTGGTTTCCTAGTAATCTGTTGGTGGAAAACATGACCTGCATAATCTTACACTATATCATTACCCATTTAATAGATATTGGGACTAGGAACATTACCACATGTGTGTTTATAAGGAATATTTATGGATCACTAAAAGAAAATAAAATATATGAATAAAAAATGTCACTGATCTACTTGTAGCTAAGCTTTTCTGTAAATAATCGAAGTCATATCACTACTGCACTCAAAAATACCATTATGAGGGAAAATCCTCCCCAACTTCAAATAAATAAGTGAATAAAAAAAAAAAAAGAGGGAGTTCTTTAGATCTAGGACATGAGAAGGACTGTATGATATAATATATGAAAATATAAAACCAACATCTGAGAAGCATATATCTTTAACAGATAAGGAAAACTGAAAGCAAGGGCAAATGAGTGGGTAGATAAAGACCCAGGCAAAGACAGGTTGATTTCAAAGAGGATTTGATTTTAGAGTTAGTAAGGGAGTGATTCCCCATAAACAAAACTAGAAAATCTCACTATAGAGCTCTACTACAACTTTAGTCAAAACAAATCTAGACTGAACTTGTAATTTATACACATTTGAAGGCGTCAGGTGAAGCTAGTAGAACTTAAAGAAGGTGGGAAGTCTCTATAGTACTTTATAAATAAAAGGTCTGGAATTTCCAAATTGGACTTCCCAAATTGAAAAGATGGAAACCAGTAATATTATTTAAATATTTAGAGATGCTGCCATCAGTGAATCTTTTGGAAGATGCATGGAGATGTAGAACACTACTGAGTTTTAAGAAAGGAAAGAACAGCAACATTATGAAGGAAGCCTCATAAAGGAATGAAAACAGAATTAAACTTGCTTTCCACAATCTCATTTTAATGAGTTTGCATTTGTAATTTAGCTACTGTAGCAAAGCGATCTGGTTCACTTTAACAAACGTACACTGGGGTAAACAATCAGGAATCTCATGAAGGTTTTTAATCTCTGATTTTTAGTATCAAAGACTTTTTCACATTAGCAGAAAAGGTTTAAAAAAAAAAACAACAACTGTCTTTCATCCCAGAAATATTTGCTGCCCCAGAATTATATTTTCTTTAGCCCACTATATTGATATTAATTTTCATTGCCACAAGTTGGAGTGTCAGTGCATGTTAACACCTGATCTATAAAGGGAATGCTGAGATCTCACTGGAAGTATTAGCCACTGCACCCTGGGAACGCAGGGTTTTTGTGTTCTTGGCTCAAATATCCCAACCACACATGCTTCAATTCTTAATGAAATATACACACCATCAAATTCATTATATAGAAACACTTTAGGAGTAGAAACTTCCTCCAACTTATTTAGCAATTACTAATCTCCATGATACCTGACTTCTTGAGGAGCAAAAGCTTTGAGAAATATATGATTCCTTGGAATATGTATTTTTGTCCTACAGGTGAGTAGATGGTTTCTCCCTTTTCCTATTCCTTTTTCTTCACTTTCTACTAAGATATTTTTTGCTGATAATGTATTTTATCCCAAGTTTCATACAGCCACTACGCTGACAGTTAACCTAAGATGTCATTCAGAATTCAGTCCTGTCTAGGATAACTTCATTTTAAGGTTCACAATTACAAGATATGAAAACAAAGTGATTTTTGAGACTTATCCACAGTTCCCTGGCTACTCCAGAAAGCATGTCTATCAGTTCTACTTCCAGATACATCCCTAGGTATCCCTTCATTACCTGAACTGCTCTCTGGTATCATCTCAGAAGCCAGCTACTTAGACCTCTCCGTTACGATATCACCATCTGATCCACTTTCTATCCCATACTGCTCTTTCACAGCTTTAGAGTCAAATCAATACATTGCTTTTTAAATTTTTTACAGTGAAAGCTTTCACTTTTCTCAGGGATTCTCTCCCCAGAGCACATTTCCTCATAGATTGTCTAGGTCTAGGTGTAATGGTGTCCCTTATCACGCTCCACACACCACTCCTTTCTGGGGCAGTTTCTTTGTCCAAGCAATGAAGCACCTGACAAGGTCATTTGGAGATGAAAAATAAGAAAATGTATACGAAGCTGTCGTGTTCTGTGTTGCTGCATCTAGAACCTTCACAGTTAACTCATCAGTAACCTTTTAGGCAAAAAGAGCATTTGCACTTGTTTGCAGACGTTTATTACATACTCTTAATTGCATAAGAATTTGCCACAGAATTTCACAGGATCATAATGAAAATCAGGTAGAAAGGGGAGAGAAGCAGTGTAATTAAAGGCAACAGAAAGATACAACATCTGATTCAGTTTCCATGGAAATAAAAAGCTACGAAAACCTTTTCTTTAGTATTTTCAAACAGTTCTCTCTATTTAGACACCTGAAACAAGACTACAGATTCTACACAATTTAAACAACTATATAAGTTTATACCTTCTCAAAATACATCTCATTATTTAAATCAGGCTTTGTCACCCTGGAGTTCAAGCAAGCTCCTCAAATGAAAAGTAAGCACACATTCTACAAACGCTTTAATTGGGGGATTTTTGAAATGTTGGGGAAAGGGTGAGGGAGTGCATTTTCAGTAAAAAAATAAAGTTGCCCTTAAACGTACTTGCAATATCACATTGAAAAGGTAGAAAACTCCAGTTAGCCATTACCATCAAAAAAATAAAGGTACATAACAGACCAGGAAAAATGCCCCTAAAACAATAAACTTTTACACAAACATTCAGTCTAAATCAGCATCCTGTTTGGTGATATAATCTACATCTGTTGCTCATTGAATGTACACTTCAGTGGAATGTAAAAGAGCCCCAGGTACTGTTGGAAGAGGTCTGGTGTTTCATTACCTGATGTGATAGGTTGGAGGCCTTATCCATCCCCATTTTCCCCAGGTGCTAGGAAAAAGCTACATAACAGTCCTAGAAAGCCACAAACACATGCCCTAAATAATTAAATCTCCCTTTAAGCACGCAAAGTCCACATACATAGAAAAACACTTTCATTTAGATAGCATAAAGTACATTACATGTCATTCCTAGAAATTAGGTCTGGAGTTCATGTTTAGATTTATGATAGTTGCAAATTTAACTAAGCAATTCCCTAAGCACAACAGCACTTGCCTTGTTCGAGTTTTAGATATATATATATATACACATATACATGCACCACATTTTTATTTTTTTAAACTCAGATGCAGACACGCAATTCATTATCATATTTAGGCATACTTGAAAGCATTAAGGTCTTGTCCTTTTGCACCTACATTAGTATTTTATGTAAAAAGATGGAATAGCACATTCTCATTCTTGAGCCAGATGCACCCGTTGGAGCTTAAGCTCCAATAAGCGAGATAAGCAAACTAAGAAAAGTATTCCTCATTTACCTTGCAGCAAGTGTAAGATGTCTTGGGTTTTATTTATGTTTTTCAGCATATGTTGCTCTTCTTATCCAAATTTCACAGAAGGTTTTAATGTAAACAGCACTCAGGAAAAAAATAAATAAATAAAAGTACTTAACAGCCCTTAATATCTGTAGACCTCTACATTTACTACGTCTTGATAGCTATTTATTCTTGTAAGCGTATTTCTTTTAAGCTCCAACATCAAATTTTTGAGAGACCAGTGAAAAAAAAATGGTCCTTCATCCATTAATTTGGACACAAACATGCCACATGGGATCATTCATGACAATAAGACTGGGCATTTTCCTTACTGACAGACAGTTTCAGTGGATTTCAGCCTGCATTTCAAGTTTCTGAGACCTTGCTTTGCAATCACCGTTAATGGCTTGTACAGCAATAACCAGAAGTTTTACTTGCATGCTAGAATTCCTCCTGAGTGTATGTCAGTATCCATTACAGCATCCAGACTTTCAGAGGATGGCTTAGGTTGGAGAGGACCTTAAGGATCATCTAGTTCCAACCCCCTGCCAGAAGCAATGTTTATTCCTGTAAGTTCAGAGATATTTTCGTGAACTATCAATGCAAAACTTAGTTTTTGCCCTTAGTGAGGGGAGAAATAGAAGAAGAATAAAGGATGTGGACAAACAGTCCCTCAGAGCTGAAAAATCTTTTCAGAGTAATGCAGTCCCTACATTTCTGTAACAGCACACAATCACCAACTGATTCTGCTGCAGTAGTCACTGAGGCAAATCTTCTCTGAAAATATTATAATTGTCAGCATCATTACACCAGAACGGGTTGCCCAGGGAGGCTGTAGATGCCCCCTCCCTGCAATCACTCAATGCTGGGCTGGATGGGGCTCTGAGCAAACTTGTGCAGAAGGAGGCGTCCCTGTCTACAGCAGGGCATTGGAACTAAATGATCTTACAGGTCCCTTCCAACCCAAGCCATTCTATCATTCTAGATAACATTGCAAATGAATTCAGGCATTTAACTGAAACTAAAGTTTCCATGTTTAAAAAACACTAATACAGAAATGAAAACAAGTGTGCTGAAAGCTCAGGAGTACTTAAGCTGTTTCAGAAGTTTTGGAATGTTACTACAGTCATATTAAGTGTTAAAAACACTTTAACTGTGTTGGATTACTCTTTCCTTTACTGTACAGATTACCTATTAAAAAACGTTATCTTAAGCATACAGGTGTTGCTAAATGTGATAACAAAGAGTAAGGAAAATTCTAAGTAGGGTATGGATAACCCAGAATTGCTGAATAACTATGTCCATTAGTCATGTGTCATGTTAACATGACACCAATCATGGACAAAACAGAACAATTAAACTGAAGAGTACTACAACTCTTTCCTTCTAGTAAGAGCTTATGGAAACTGCTTTGACTAATGTGTGCTGGGTCCTGTTCACCAATAACTTCATTACTATCTATTACTATTATAATAGTAATCTCTTTCAAAAAGCACCAATAACTGTAACGCAGAACTAGACAAATCTTAAATTGATACTGTACAGACTTCAGGGTGCTTGCTCGGCATCTTCAAAAGAAAAGGAAAATAATTCTTGTCTCCTAAACCAAAACAGCTGAAATGCATGCCCACCTCAGAATCACTTATTCACATCCTCATTCATCTTACTAAGATCATGGATCTCCTGTGATACTAGAAACTCTCACAAAGGCAGGATTTGCTGAACAGAATGCATCTCCCTCATCCAGACTATTTCCTCATCATACAACACAAAAACAACCTTCTACTTGTACCACAAATAGCATAATTCAAAACAGAGGTTCACTTTCTGCCTACAGATAAGTTGCTCAGGAGTGAATTATTGTTTCTATTTCCTTCCAAAGAAGTATTATGAGTATTGATAAGATACTGTATATTAAGTATTATTAAGTATTATGTCTATTTCACAAATGGTCTGTACAGCCCATTTGCTATTCAATAAAACTAAGAGCCGAAGTAATCACAGTAGGCAAATAATAATTTAAAACAAAACAAAACCAGCTATCTCCAGAATAGTCAATGCCATTCTAGACAGACACCACAACAAAGGCCTATCCTTGGGCCAGGCTGCACTGAAAACAGAGTTTTGAATACCCTGAAGTATTCAAATAACAGTGAAGAAATCAGATCACAACAAACTGAAGCACTCCTGTAATATTTCTCAAAATAGAGAAAAACATATTTATGAGCATGTGCTATTTTACAGATGTGTATGCAAACACCACAGAAAGACTACAAAAAAACTTGAGAAATAACGTAAGGAACCCTCACTGAGGTCACACTGAATAACATGGGGTGTTAATTTCCCTGATAGTACATGAAGAGAATTTTAGATGAAGTATCACATACTGTCTGCTGCAGAAACTGTATGCTGTTTCCTGCTCCTTCATTAAAATTTGCCAGACAACTAGTGTTTTCAACACCAAGGGAAGCTAAATAATGATAATGTTTTAAATGCAGACAATTCAAGAGAGTATTTAAGATTCATGTTAATATATGAGAGATGGGCAAGAGGGGAATCACTGTGTAATTATAATTCTTACATTAATCAGTTATTGCCATATCACAATATTATCATATAAAGCAGTTGATCTGAAAATTCAGAGCAGCAGTTGTTCTGTACTCAGAACAATATGTAAGCATGCAGTTTAACAGTGCGTACAAATCTCTTTTGTGTCAACAGAAAGCTAAGCATGTGCTTAAGTGTTCCCCTAAATTACTATGGGTAATGTTGTATTTGAATAGCATACTCCTTTTTAAGTCTAAGAGTCAGAAGGGAAAAATCCTACTGAGACAGTCAGGAACAATGCAAAGAAACCAACAGAAACAAGCACGTTCTAAGTGCAGCCCTGTAAGTGGGCTAATGCGGACCTCGGACGTAAAACCTAGGAAACATCCAGTAGGAGTGGGGAAATGATTTAATGGCAACATCTGGCATTAACAAGGCTTTTTCTCATTCATTTCTCCATGATTCAGAAGGGATTCTGACAAACTGGTAAGGGTTCAGAAGGAAGTTACAAAAATAACCCGAAGTCTAGAAAATATCCACCGTATAAACTTAAATGTTAAGTCAATTAATTCCACAGCCAAAAAGGTAATGGGATGATTATCATATTACATAAAATTATGTATACAAAGATTTGGCAGCACTATAGTTTTGTTCTGCTCCCAAACTCCTTTGCTTGAATAAAAGATATGAAGTCGATCATAATTAGATCTGAAATAAGCTGCAAAGTTTTAAACAGCAAGCCAACTAACCACAACAACTCAGACATTTCCTACAACTGAAACTTCTAATACCAACGCTAAGAAAAATGGATATTAAATGAAAACTAAAGATTTCACAATGCTTCTCTGGGCTAAAGCTGACATGAAAAAATGTAAAACAGTGAGTCTGAAACTACAAGCAACTGAAGAGAAAGGATGCAAGTTCCCTAGTTAGAAGAAATGCAATTCGGAGTAAACATTGCGTAAGACCTGAGCTGTAGACACATAACATCTTTAAACACAGTGACATGCACTTGCTACCTGTTACTTTTCCCCTTAAATGCATTTGTATACTACTTCACATTTACAAGCACACCTTAATTGGTTTAAATCAGGTACGCCTCATGAACTTTTAAGCTAAGATCCTTTCAATCCCATACCTACCTTTCTCCTTCAGCAAGCTTAATATCAGCTTGCACAATTTATGTAAAATGAATCTACTGCTAAGAAGGAGAAATAGAAGTATAAACCATCCCTCTGGATTTGAAGAAAAGCTGCAACTGTGTATGTCTTTCATGGTGCTATAAATAATCTCTTAAAATACCTCTATCACAGTCCTATTAGCCTTAATATGCCTATAGTGGGCATGCCTCTGCTGCCACAGCTTCATCCTAATACATTTATGTGTCATCCGCAACGCACTCTGAAAATAAAGGTACAACCAGTCAAAATATTTACATACTTCCTCGTGAAGTATTTCTTGCAAAGGCTTAACAGGCATAAGAAAGCTATGATGACTACATTTACTTATAAGAAAAGAACTTGAAGAATTTCCTGGCACGCAGGAATAAGACAACTAAGCAACGCATCAACTTCTGGAACGCAGCATAACCTGCTAGCCCTTCTTAGGCTTTTCTGTCAGTCCCAAAGAAAGGACAGTCAGCTGGCAATAGCCTTTTTCACAGTATCCAAAAGTTATAACATAACTCAAAGAAGCACACGTTCCAGAAGGCTCAACAAGTTTGAGGTGTATTTCTCTTGCTGCTGTCGCTGTTCGATTTTTTTTTTTTTTTGATGGATGATGCTAGTTTGCATGGATTATTTCTTCTTCCTGCTTGGTAGGCCATGATCAGAATCAAATTTAACACATGCCTTAAGTATTTAAGATCAGATTTGCTGCAGAAAATTAGCAGTAGAGAAGGGATCGGGATCATCATAATTTTAGTGGCTTGATCATTCAGCCTTATAAGAAAGAGTATGTTTCTTACAAAAGGAAAAAGCAGTCATATGGTAACATATGCTACTAAATTAATTTCTGCTCCAAGTAATAGCTAGAATATGTAGGCTTTTGTTAAAAAAAAAAAAAAAGCCCTTATTTAATGACATTTAATCTTAGTGAAACAGTTCAAAAAGGAACATCTATTTCCTAATTGCCTTGTTCTGCTATAATGCTGAGCACTCATAAAATAGCAAAAATTAGGAGCAATCAGGCACCTTTTAGGATCAAGTTCCACCAAGTAATATAAATATCAGGTAGCGTTACAAATGAAAGGCAGAGAACAAAAATGAATTCACACACTGTAAGAACTGGTACACAAAGGTTAAAGAGAATCGATTACTAACAACTGATATACATGACAATAGCAGAGGAAGACAACCAGCCCTGAAAATTAATCAGCGTATAAATTAAACTTCATGCCAAAGAAGAAATTGGTCATGGAAGATAATAATACTAAAACTTTCTGCTGGAAGAATACCAATATAGTATAGAAGAATTTCTCAACTCCTGAGGTAGATAAGAGATGAAAATTAGAAGAAGCAAGAAAAGCGTTTCTAATTTTCTCCCACTGCATTTACTTAGTTCTACAGGTCTTACTAGCTTATCACAGATGCCAACATCACATCGACCCGTTTGCCAGTTATTTAAACAGGAGCTCACAGTTAAGATAGAAGTGGAATAGCCGTAAACTGCACAACCATTTATGTACTAAAGAAGCGGTTTCCACAATGCCATAAAAAGAGTTTCAAAAGGAAAAGAGAAATGAATACAAAGAGTGGATGATATTTATTAAGATCACTGAAACCATATATTTCCTTTCCACCCGCCTAAAAAGTTCTAGATGTTAGACATTTACTTATATGTATTAAAATACTTCCATAACTCATTCTGCATTCTGTCAGCTTAAAGTCACCCACTTTGATGAGCACAAGTCAGACATCTGCCCAGCCAAACATGTGAAGAATGCAACGTATTCATTTCTCTCATTGTCTAAAGGTTAACCTACGGTAAAACTAAGTGTTGGTTGGTTTTGTTTTGTTTTTTTTTTTTTTTGCCATGTCATTTAATCTAGCAGTTTGAGTAAAGCCTAGAGGAACAGTTCAGTTTGCAGCCTGACCACACTGACTGTTTTGAAAGCAGGTCATTTCTGCACAGTGAACTAGAGATCAGTTCCAGCTGTGCAGCACAGCACCAGTCCAACTGCAGAAGGTATGCTGCCACATGATGAGCATTATGGCAAAACTTAGCAAAGCCCTTCAGTCAGAGGAAGTACATATGTAACTCTGCAGCATTAAGACCAAAGCTGTTCATCTTCCAGCTTAATTCAGAACTGTATCGCGCTAGTTTTACCTACAGTTTTTTCCCCCCATTTGTATCTATCTGGGAGAATATGTCATTGCTATTTGTTCATTTTCATCAGTAAAACAAAGATAAATATTTCCCTACCTCATGGGTGGAAATGAGGTAATTAACTTGGTTCAGTCCACCCTTTAGCACCCACTGCAAGGAGAGGCTCATCTCTATATACCCATGCATATCTTTCTCTCTAGATACTTCAACTTCCTACTTATATTGGAAACATATCTTCACAGAACAATTTTAAACTACATTCTTAAATCCCTAGTCAAGTTTATTTTATAAAACGATTTTTTTTTTTAAGAATTTTACAGCGACGTACTTTTATTTGCATTGTTATAGAGTTTGAATTTTCATAGATGGAAAAGTAAAGCAAAACATATTCTCTAGAAATACATATTTAACCACCTATAAACTTGATTTACAGACAGTCATCTGCTGACAACACTAAAAAAACCGTATCTTTTAAACAAATACATAGTAAAAGTGATGAGATAATTCATGTTTACTTTAAATAAAGTTAGGACGCATTGAATGCTAAAAGTTTTAAACAAAGTAAGTTAGCTAAAGCATGATATAAAGACATCTGGTTTTGCAGTTTTACACTTTTCTTGCTAATAATGGTTTCTCAAGAAGCTTCCAAAAAGAAGCTTACGTACAGTACAACGGGCTGGGAGATGAAAAGTGGGAGAAAATGTCTTCACTGCACCCTCCTAGATGAGCCCACACACTGGTATATCCCACATCTGAGAGTCTGTAGTAAACACTACTGGAATATTATTGCATGATCCAAATAACATATAAACTATGGGATTAGCAGCTCTCTGGACTGCCATCGAAAACTATGAAAATGCTGTATCCTTTGAGATTTCCTTGAATGGCTTAACTTCAGAAGCATCAGAGAGTTCCATAAGTCTATTAAGATTTACTAAGGTATTTACTCTTCTTTACCTGTTAAAAGGAAAAATCTCCCTTTGATCTTTCCTTCTATTTACCTGACATTCTCTTAAAATTATACACTTTAGTGCCAGTCAAAAATAAATGTCAATTTAACATTTTCTGCTGCAAGCTTTATAATCTACTATAGATACTTGAAAGAATGTTACCTAAAAATTTCAGCCTTCAAAAGTACTAGCTTGTAATCTTAGAAAAATAAAGAAAAACCTTGAAGTGACTACTTTTTCATAGTTACCCCACAGCCATTAAAAAGATTTCATAAAATGAAATTACTACACTGGTAAAAATACATAGTGTTATACATCTGCTATATATCTGTTTTCAGATCAACAGATGAGTACTACTTTAAAGCCCTTGGCTTATTCCAAGGTAAGAAACGACATGATTGTGTAAGGTCCTTCTTCCTCAGCCATGTACTTCAGGCCTGTGTCACCTCAAGGAGACTGGAGGAGAATATAAAAGACAAAAGTACTGAGCGGAACCAAAATTTGTGTAGTGGCCTGAGTGGTTCCTAATGAAACACATAAATGTGCAAAGAAAGCAACACTGGTACTCTAATAACCTCCCAGCCACCCATCGCTTCTGTGGGACTTCAAAGATTACATGTGATTTCTGTGAGGGAGGAAGAAATGAGTTCCCAAGCAAAAAAGTAACTCTGTTTTAAAATAAGGAACTTGGACACTATCTATATCTCTTGTGCAGATAAATTACATTTTATGAGGACATCAGTCACA
The DNA here is from genome assembly GCA_013399175.1 of Odontophorus gujanensis. NCBI lineage: Eukaryota > Metazoa > Chordata > Aves > Galliformes > Odontophoridae > Odontophorus > Odontophorus gujanensis. The sequence continues at coordinate 193,767 of VXAB01009420.1, read as the reverse complement.
ACAGTTGAGATTTCTTACAGCATCATGTTTTCAAAAATCATGCATCTTGAATACATCTACTTTGGATTTAGAAAAAAAATCACCAAAGATTTGCAACACTGTCATTTATTTCATCTGATTTGTTTTCCTAGATTGAGTTAAAAAAAATTTAACAAGAAAAAATGTGATTTCTCCAAGTAACCCTTTTAGCAGGTCCTGGTTTTGGCTGCTGTCGTTTTGGACAGTACAAGTCATCATTTTGTACTTTAGCATAACTCATGGACAAACTAACATAGTTCAGAGATTTCTGGAAAGAATTTAATCGTGTTCATAGCCATCTGGAAGAACTAGAGGATGCTCATTTCAGATTTCCACATTAGTCATTATTCTTACATTCGGCTATTGCCACCATTTATCTGAGCCTAATGACAAAAACTGCCACAAATAGGTAGCTTCACACATGGTATGAGATGTCTCACTAGGACATATGCATTTTTCTGAGTCGACAGTTACTATTTGTAGAGTTCTACATCTTCCTTTTAACATTCAACACAAATGTTTTAAAATATGCTTGTAGGAGTCCTTTATGTCATAGTCCCTGTGTCACAGAAATTAACAGAAAAACTCCTACTGATTTCAGCCCTGTTACCAGAAGAAACACACCAAAATACCTCCCTTGTAATACCCCTTTTTGGCATTTGGGACATTTTTACATCTGCGTGTTTCACCATAACCACCCTTTTTTCTCTTGGGTGTAGGTTAGAGCAAAAAAAAATCTATCAAAAAGCTTTCCAAATCAGTATTCTAAGCTCATACTCTATATCATTTTTACCCTCTTCCCTTCCATCAGTACATTAGAGAACTCCTTTCATACCATGAAAGATTTTCAAATATTGAGTTTGATCATAATTCTTTTCTGATGTTGAAATTTCACACCTTCTTCAGGCTGTCCTTCAGCATCAACTTAGTACTTTCAGAGCAACCCTCCTATCTCCTATTTATTTTCATGGAAACTACAACAGACATGAAGAGGACAATAACACTGTTTGATAAAGCAAATTTTTAGTTACAAATAATATTTTTCAAAATAACCACCACCATCAGCTGTGCATTTTTGCCAGTGATGAACAACAGTCAGCATGGTGCGCTCATAAAAATCTGCATGGCTGTCTTTAACATGGCTTGTCTTTCATGTCACTGTCACCACTTACTGCTTCACTGTGCTCATATCCACTGCTTGGTCTCCATAAATATTCAGCAAGTGTTGACGAACGTCAGTGGGTGCCATTTTTCCCAAGTGGAAAAACCCAGTTACACACCATTGCTTTATACACACTTCCATGCCAGACTGTCCATCTGCTGCCATCAGTCACATGGCAGCAAAATGTAATGGAACATTGGTGGGAAGGTTCAGCCTGTACTGCCACACCACCAACGTCCACCTCTGACACTACGGGCCAACAGAATGAAATAGGTCAAATTACTTTCAGTGCAACCACTGTACTTTTACTAAGCCTACTCTAGATGGAAACTAGACTTCCTTTCTCTGAGCACATCAGAAGTACACCATTATGCATCTACCAAAACCAGCAATAAGTTACGAAACAAGCAGGATAAGTTGATCCTTGCTCTAGGAATCTTAACGTTCATGGCATAATTCATGGTAAGCATGGGCATCAGCTAAACACTCTGGGATATACGAAGAAACACAATGCATTTTTAATCATCACTTCGGATAACTGTGTGAGCTCTTAAAGAGAGCACTGGAGGAGTTTGAAGGCTAGCAGCTTCCAAAGGGCCAAGCATTCGTCTAGGCAGTTAGAGAAAGTGGTGGTGAAAGTCATAGACCACATTCAGGTACCTCGGGTCACCTGGTCCAAAGCTCTGCTCAATTCATACCTGGCTTTTTGTACACTCGTTTCTTTCGCTGTACAGTGAACTGTATTATGAATATCCAGTTGAAGTTTAAACCATCAGATTTCATTCTACGGCAGAAAAATAAGAACGGTCTCCTCAAGATAAAACAAGCTAAAGAAGTAGAGAACACTATAGTTTGGGATAGAGACATCTCCTGTCAAGAAGCTGAATTATTCTTATAGTCAAAAGAACAAAATATTTTGGACTTTTTTGTATGTGGGAGAATAGTGACCTTATTATAGCACTGGAATGGAATCATTTTTTCAGTCTTCCAGGCTACCCTTCTCTCTCTTCCTCAAATTCTTTGCTTCATTTCTTTCTTCCAAACCACCTTTCACTTAAGGACTGAAAATGTTTTATGCCCAGGGGAGTTGTGGAATCTCCTTCTCTGGAGATATTCCAGACCCACCTGGATGCCTACCTGTGCGACCTGGTGTAGGGAACCTGCTCTGGCAGGGGGGTTGGACTTGATGATCTCTACAGGTCCCTTCCAACCCCTATGATTCTATGATACGCCTTAAGCTACCTTTTCCGAAATTATCATGAAATTCTTACAAGCTTCATTATGTCCAACACTGAAGGCATACTTGTAAGGTAGGCTGGAAGTCAGCAGAGGAGGCAGTTTAACAACTGAAGCTTAGAATTACAGAATCATTTGAGCTGGAAGGGCCCTTAAACAGTCATGTAGTTCATCTCCACTGCGATGAGCAGAGAGCTCTACAGCTCAGTCAGACAGCTCAGAGCCCAGTCCAGCCTGACCTTGAACATCTGCAGGGATGGAGCATCCACCGCCTTCCTGGGAAGTGTGCCCCATTGCTTCTCTATCATTATCCTAAGAAACCAAGATCAATCTAAATCTCCTCTCTTTCAGTTTAAAAACATGTCCCTTTATCTTGTCACAATAGACCCTTCTACAGAGTATGTCCCTTTCTTTCCTGCAGCTCCCCTTTAGATACTGAGTCCGCTGTCAGGTCACCTTGGAGCCTTCTCTTCGTCAGGCTAAACAGCACCGGCTCTCTAAGCCTGTCCTCATATGGAACACCTTCCATCACTTGGATCATTTTTGTGGCCCTCCTCTGGAGTCTTTCCAACATGTCTGAGCCTCTCCTGTACTGAGAACTCCATATCTCAATGCAGTACTCCAGATGAGGTCTCACTAGTGCACAGAAGAGGGGCAGGATCACCTCCCTCAACCTACTGGTCACATTTCTTTTGATGCACCCTAGGATATGATTGGTTTTCTGGGCTGCAGGGCACATCCAGTTTACCATCCACCAGTCAAGTCCTTTTTGAAAGGTCTGCACTCCATTCTTACATGACCCTACACGTACTGATAACTGATAGTGGGAGTTTACCACCACCCAGGTGCAAGACCTTGCACTTGGATTTGTTGAACCTCATAAGGTTCACCTAGTCTCACTACTGGAGCTTGTCTAAGTCTCTCTGAATGGCATCCCATTCCTCACTCTTGTCAACACAGCTTGGTTTCATCCACAAACTTCCTGAGGGTGCATTCAATCCCACTGTCAATGTCACTGATGAAGATATTACACAATACTTGTCCCAGTACTGACCCCTGAGGGACATCACTGCCACTGATCTCCATCTGGACATCAAGCCATTGGCCACTATTTTCTCACTAGGATCTTGCAAACAGTTCCTTGTCCATTGAACAGTCTACCCACCAATTCCACATCTTTCCAATTTGGAGAGAAGAATGCTGGAGGGGACTGAGTGCAAGGCCTTACTGAAGTCTAGATACCTGATGACATTAGTGGCTCTTCCCGTGTCTGTTTATGCTGTTAGGCCACCATAGATGACCACTAGGTTGGTATGACAGGACTTTCCTTAGCAAAGCCGTATTTGTTGTCTTGTAACCCCCCTGCTCTCCTTCATGTGCTTTAGTATATAAAATTCTATGATTTTCCCCAGCACAGATGTGAGACTGACAAATCAGAAGTTCCTTGAGACATTCCTTCTACCCATCTTAAAAATGGATGTGACCTTAAAGTCCACAGTCTTCATTGATGTAGCAGTCTTATTCTAAAACGATAAAACTCGGTACCAGATGGTCTTTAATGCAAGGTGAATGAAATCACATACTTCCAAACCCCTCCCCTCCAGATTCATTTCTTGAAACAGGGACAGGGACTGCATTTATGCAATCTGGGTATCAACTGAAATACATTAAGAGCATTGGAATAAACAATTACAATGCAAAGTTCCATCACACACCCCTGGACTCACCTGTCCTGAACTTTTTTTGCAGCAGTCTCATTTCAAGTGAAGAGATTAAGCTTGGATCCAAAACAGTCATCAGAAAACAGCAGAATACTCCTGAGATCTAAAGAGTTCTGAGCACAAACAGTCTCAGGATAATAGCGTCCAATAACTAAGGTCTTCTCTAAGTGAATAGAGTGATTAGAAAAATACAACCGCTGTCTTAGCTGCATATCTGCCTTCAGAGGAAAGCATTCCCTCTAAGTCCCGAGAAGCTAGCATGTAGCTGTGACTTAAGCACCTACAGTCTGAAGACAATTGGATATTCAGAACTCTCCCTATCAATCACACACAGATCCTTACTCAGTATGAAATAACATAGTGCTTTTTCTTCACTAAATCTGTAAAGACTCTAAGCCCTTAGCTGGAAAGCTAGCACACAGACACTGTCAATCTGTTAACAGGAGAGGCAGGGCTGGAAAAAGCAGGAATGCCGACACAGCTCAGGATGCGTCATGACAAGAATGGGTACCATATAATTGCACATCAACAATGCTATTTTGTTTTTCCATCGTTGTTACTCTAGGAATACACATTCCAACTCACACTGGACTTCTAACATATTCCAGCACTCATGGAACACTCTGAACTGGGTGGACTGAATCTACTTAGGAAGACTATGAGAATAACATTGCTATTACCCAGGGAGGAACTTTTTAGTGTAAATTAACTGAAGTAGGATGAATAACTTGTATCACTTCTGGTGTGGCTAGATGTACACTGGGAATGCTAGCATGCCTGTGTTCTACATATAGCCACATCGACACTACTATCTCTCAAAGTAATAAACTACCTCTGCCAAACACTCTGAACCATAATGAGACATTAATGCACATAGAATCTAACTAATTTAGACCTGGACTCTGTTAAGGACCCTAACAATGCGGTCTTCAGAGCAAGGAAGTTAACAGCAGGAACACTATGCTACTTGTGATAGAATGAAAGTCTTATGTATATAGTTTTGTCTTCTTGTACGTTCTCCTGACACAATCTAAACTTTCAGTACGAAAAACATGAAAATGGCATTTATTAGGGTCAAATGTTTTTTGCGTATAGGAGTTCTCATTTATGTAAAGTAGGAAAGTGTCAGTTAATAGCAACTTAAAAGAAATACACGATGTCACACAAAACAGGCAAGTCTAAAAAGCATGAGGACATTTTAAGAATGATACAAATAAAGCATATCACAAAGACCATTTAGTAGTAATCCTAATTTACAGGTGTAAATTTCAGTAAGGGTCAGGAAAATTCATTCATTAGAATTACAGGAGGTAAGAGTCTCTTATAAATATTACAGGGCCATTAAAAATTGTCATCAGTTTAAAACGGACTTGAATTGTATTTATTAATTATTAAGCATTACTCCAGTTCACTGATGTTTTTAACAAAATTAACTTTCTTCAACTGCAGTAACGTCACTGCTGTCTATTTATAGACAGTTCATCTTTCAGTACAGAAGTGCCTTTTCATGTTGGTATCAAAGCAGGTTTTCCCTTTGTAGAAAGACTTCTAATTTTAAATGAAAGTAATCCATTACTTGGTGAATGCAAGAGACAGAACTGAGGGTGCTTATGAATCTCATAGTAGTCCATGTGCTCATTCATAATACTATTGATAAAACAAATTCAGGTTTATAGGATTTTTTCTTTCCTAAAGAGAGAACACATTCTCTTCATTAACATTTTAAAAGAGATCTGAATGAATAATGTCAAAAAAGTAGCCTGTTGCTCACTGCCAGTCTTTTCTCTTGACCCTTCTAAGCTATTGAAGTTAACCTTTTCCAAGGTCAAGTGCAGAGTCTATTTTCAAGAATATTTTGTGGTGTTTTTCTTTTTCCAGACTTAAATGAAGAACCATGCTAGCTGCAAGTCTTATTCCTCTTACTCCTAGCTGCTGTCAGTTCATATCTTCCCCCAAAACATTCCATCCTGCATTTCCCTTATGAAAAATATGATAACGCACTCCCAAAAAAGTAGAGAACTCATCTTTCAAACAATCTCAAATAGAGTCTGAAAAAATGACTACTAGACAACCTGTAGATAGCTGTTACCAAGAGATAGTAGATGCTAAATAGAAGTGCCATCTGCCTGAGCAAATGACAGTTTAAGTTTCTCACTATTCCTATGTGTTCAGAAGTAAGAATTGCAGCCTCACATACCACACTGATATCCATTCACAGCAGTTCAAAACATAGCCAACAAGTGTTACTTTGCAAAAAGGCTGAAAGCCTTCGAAAGAAAATTCTCATTCCAACACTGCAATTACAACAGCATCAATTTAAAAAGTCTCAAAGGTTTTACATCATATTGCCTAAGGTTCTTCTTCCCCCAAGAAATGTTACTACTTTCCAGAAAAGAATCTATTAAGAAGTTACTGCAATTAAAGTAGATAAAAGTTTACAATTGACTCTCTGAGATAATTTATCTAAAAAATAAAAATAGGAAAAGAAAAAGAGTCCAAGCAGAATACATCTGCGGTCCTAGACAGAAGAGTTCATTCTTCAGAGGGAATAAATACATAGCTGTTATGTAAGAAAGTGCACGAGAACAATTCCTCTGGATTATGTGCGTATCTGAAGGCTGAACTCTTTTTTCAGCAGAACACCACAAACAGCAACCTGAAAATGACAAAAATAACACAGTCTCTGCAACATAAGGCAGCAACCACATCTTCAAAAAAGCTGCCGGAGGTAAAGTCTCAGCTCCTTCAGCTTTATGCCATCTTCAGATAAACCAGTTTTCATTCTGACCTCAGCATTTGTTTGCGTCAGTTCTTCCAGTCCTATTTTTGGTTCACTCATTGAACAGCATCAGTGTCCTAGAGATTTGTGCCTGTTCAGTGCATTCTCTCTAGTGACTAGCTTTTTGTAGTGAAGAATCCTCTTCGCTATATACAAATCTAGGGTGTAACCATGGATGTCAAAGTGCAATAGGACATATTTTAAGTTAAATACCTGGCTTTAACATTGTTATTCACACAAATAAAAAGTAAAATTGCCATTCAGTATTATAGAACTAAAGTTTTCTGGTCTCCTTATGGAGCAAAATAGAAAACTGACTGGGAAGCCCAACACAGCTTTATGTGCTTTCATGAGCCTCAACCAGCTAGTTTCAGGTTTTACAACTGAAGCAGATAATTGAATTTATAATCCAATTCATGACAATAGTAAAAGAGTTGGTGAGTGTTTGATTTAGTTAATGTAAAATGCATGTAGAAGCTCATGTCTACACTTGTAGTTCATTACTACCAAAGCCTAAGCACTTCTACCCATCATTTATCCAAAATAAGAAACAGAACTAGGCTGCCCTCTGTCAAGCAGTAAAATGTTCTGAGATTCTTAATTTTATTAATACAGAAATCTTACTAGCAATTATCAATACCCCTCTCCCTTCTGTCTCCAGTAGCTATTTTGAAGGCTCCTACTTCCTTAGATCTCTGGTTGCGCCAGGCAGCAGAGCCTCCCAGCAGTTCCTTTCACAAGAAGGCTCAGTTTGTCTGCTGGAGACCTCATTTCTTCCACTCCTGAATATACACACTCCAGAAAGTCTTTCTGCTAGTCAGACAGAAATACACATGGACAACAAAGCCTTAGAGAAAACATGAAGACAGCAATACATTTCCAACTTCCCATTAGCCACCATATTCTTCACATTTCTAATTCCTACCCAACAAGCTAGAAATGACTGCAGTTTATCAGTTGTCTAAAGGGCCTCTACCAGCTTGTAAAAAGCTGTAGGTCACTATGGAGAGATTGGCCTCTCTTCTTTCAAATGCAGGAATGGTGTCAATGAGGCTTTGCACAACCCCAGAATGACCCCTTCTATCACACAGCTCCGGTATGGCTGCGATCATGCTGAAACTGATGTTCTGCCACGGAGACTCAGAGGAAGTGTTTTCAGGCTGCTGAGATGAGGCAGCAGCCTGGAAGCATTCCCCCAACAGATGTAAAGGGCTAGAAAGGGACAGCTTCTCCTGCCCTAGAGTGAATAATGAAAGTGGCCCTTTAAAGCTAAGCATTTCTCACTTTTTTAATTAAGACTCACTTTTGGAGAGAATAAAAAGATTCTGGAGATATTTCCTTTTAAACCATTGAAAAGACAGGAGACTTATTTGGTCCATTTAGCCTTGAAACGCAAACCATATTGTTCACCAAAAGAATACATAGGAGAACAAAACAGTGAAATTTTAGGCTCAGTAGATGTAATTAAGCTCTTAGAAATTCCAGATTTTCATGACATCAATGACCGATAGATAGCATTGAAATACAGAATAAGGTGAACAGTTTAAGAACAATGTTTCCTGCAGTTCTCATGCTATTTCCAACATACACAAAAGACAGAACAGATAGACACAAACAAAAAAAGCAAAAACAGTCTTGGAAAAAACCCTCTCACTTGACGGAAAGAACCAAAAGACTTGAAATCATCAACCCAGCACTCAATGGGTTATCACAAATTCTTCTCATACAAAATCCACAGCAGAACAGTTTGTGAAATCTGAAGGAAGTTAACCTTTTCACATCATTAGGATGATGAACAAGTGGCATATACTGAACGCTGGAGCAACTAGTACTTCACTTCCTTGCAGTCCTGCCTGAACTGTCCAAGTACAGCCGAACTGTGGATGAGCTTAGGAGACCTAATATTGAATGCATATTTCTGAAGCTATCATACAAAGCAGAATTAAACCCCATGATTTAATTCATCGTATCCTTCCATAGTGCTGCGCTACTTTCTAGGATTATTCTATTCCTATCTAGCCAGAAAGTTTCAGTAGAAAGGTAAACCAGGCCACTTGCCACAGATCCATGCGGAGTTAAAACTGAATGGCAACACCACATATATATGAGGGCAGAACATTACGTAGGAGTTTGTGACAAATTGAGACAAGTTCACCTTTCCTAAAGGAAGTAACTCAGGTCCGAATCCATGAATCTCATCACTAACATCATACATATCACCACATAGAAGGACAATTCTAATGCTACGCAAATTGCTCATTGTCATCAGTATCTTGCTCAGAGTCATTACAATTACTTCAGTAACTTCCATGATAACACTGATGACCTGAAGTGATAATGTTTAAATGCAATTATGCACAAAGCTACAATGTTGTTGCAACAATTAAAACACAACTCCTGTAATGAAGGAGAAATAGCAAATTAAAGTAGTTTGATAAGCAACCTATTTCAAGCCACAAATGCCTCCCCTTATAATTAGTACACGTTTCTGTGACCTGTCCCACACAAACAAAACTGGAAAAGCTTCCAGAGGTTCCATACTAGCTCAGTGCAACTGGTCTACTAAAGCAGAATATATCTGTATGCTGTGAAACAGAATTAAAGACGTCTGTGAACTGAGAAATGTAATGATCTCCCCCCAGCAAGAACAAAAATAACACTTCATCCCTATGTCTCTTTTAGGCAACATACAAAGTGGTGGAATGCCTTACCAAGTACTCCATTTGAAAATTTGCATGGAAAAAAATCACAATGATACACTGCAGCTATAAGACTGCCGTAACTAATAAAGCAATAGAGTTCATTCAGAATTTCCAGCCTAACACCAGAAAGCAATTATTTTTCACTTACAATATACTGCAAAATATCAGTTTTCATCATAAAAAGAAATTGGAGCATTCTCAAATGCTTCTAGCAACATTCAAGTAGCTGAAGTGCTTCTTTTTTTTGTTTTCCATTTGAGTCTTCCCTCCCCAAAGCCATTGCTCTATTTCACTTTTATTTTCTTTTATTTTTACTTAATTCCATCTTTAATGGGATATATGAGAATTCTTATAGAGTACCTGGATAGCTACATGCCTAAAACCAGGAAGCCCTGAAAACCTGGATCTTTCATCACAATTTCAGACTGCCCTCACGCTGTATAGCAAGGAAGAAAAGATAGACATGCAAATGTCCTGACACTATTAGAAAAATGCACCAAAAAGGTAGGAAATCTGGTGTGAAAGCACACCTACATGAAGGTCTAGGAAAGAGTATCATTTCACCTACTTCTAGTCTTCCTTGTTTTCAAACAGACCATCTATGTTTATGTCTTTGCCTGCAGCTGCAAACATGCTCTTGTACTGGATCTAAATCCCTCCTAATCCCTCTTTTAGAGGAGAGAGGTCACAAACACCGTGCCACATTTGTTGCACAGTGCTTGCTCCTCGGATAGATGGCCTCTATTAAGTAATCTGCAGCTCTTCTACTGCTTCTGTACACTTCCTCAATTTGTTTCTGCTCAGTCAGACTGCACATTTCGCTCTTTCAGGGCAACTACTATTTTGTCTTTTAACTACATCATCTGGCAGAGCACAAGAAATGGACTTCTCATTAGACTCATCATTAAAACTATCATACACTTCTTATCAGAGAAGGGGGCATTCTTAAAAATGATGCAGGTGTCCAGTGACTAGGACAGCTTATTTCCCTACTTTTAAACAATGTTCAGCCTTTAGAAACATAGGTCCTAAGAACACAGACTCTCAGCTTATAGCTGTTCCTAAATAAATTTAATTAAGGACAACATGAGAAACTGAACTTCAAAAAAGTTTTCACTTCAGTGACTGACAGAAAACAAATGAACAAAATTCTTAGCCTAAGTTCTTCAACTGCAGGCTTGCTGCTTACTCATAGCTAACAGGTTAAGACTTCTTTTCTGTTATAAATCAAATAACAACTTGGTCATACCTTTTTCCAGGAATTCTATTCAGCGTCACGGTTCACATCTCTGTGTTATGTGTGATGCTGACTGAAAATGTGAACTGTGTGAACTGCTGTGAAAAGGTGACAGAAAGTGTTGAATTGTTAAGGCTTGGGATGTGGGAGAACACTTGACTATGATAAACACGGCAAGCAAGAAAAGTTACTCCAAAAGCTTTCTGATGCTCAGAGAGAATCAACACTATAAGATGTAGATCTTTCTGAAACAAATGGTAAACACTGAATTGTGAACTAAAATTCACAGCTTTCTAGAAATTTCTGGCAAGCTATTCTCCCTCTTCACAAGGGACTACAAAAACTCCAACAGCACACAGCAATTTCTCCCTCTGGAGCATACAGGTAACCGAACCACTTTCATCTGTAAGTTTAGGGACAGAATTTTATCCTTCACAAATATTTTACCTTCTAACAGTTTGCATTAGTTAGGAGCTACTGACGTGAAGACATTCACACTTTTATTATGCATAAATAAAGATTTTTTTATCTTACTTAATCTGAACAAATATATAGTGAAGATTTTTTTTACATTTTTCTCAAGAGCTAATAAGTAGCAAAGTCCCTTCTAAACCTTGATAAATATTTGAATCAGGCAGCTACCTGTTGGCTACGTGCTACCCGTGGCCAAATTTCCATACATTTCATACCAGAAAATACAAACATGCAATGTTTAACTTCCTATTTCTCAGATATTTTGAATGATAAGGAACAGAAGTGTCCTAGTTACAGCATAAACTGTCCATTTACACAGTGTTTCTAGGCTACCCCTGTACTGACTGCTAGGTAGATGCTCTGGACAATCCATTTTTAAAATTATTATTATTTTAATGTTTTCATACCTTAATAAATATCTAATTTTCTGGCAGTATACTTAACTAAATACCAAACCTGAAGCTCCAGGTTCAAGCTTCAGTCAACAAAAATGAGACTGAATAGGAAATTTATTATATTTCTTCTGAAATGGGACCTTACAGATCAAGTATTTTCAGTTTTGTGGTGACCTTAAACAGCACACTATATTTTCTATTATAATTAGCTCCCACACCTTAAGGCATAACTGTCCTTGTCACAGCAAGCAGTTACTTGTATACAGTATTTCCAATAATGATTAATCAACTTTAGGAATTTCATATACTTTTAATTTAATGCTACAGAGCTAATTTAAGTTTCTTCAATGTAAATCTACATTCCAACATTCCTTATAAATTAAAAACTGCATTAAAAATGATTTTAACTGGTTTCATCTTCAACTTGCAATAAAGTATCAACTTCAGAAGCATTCTCTTGTATTCTTTTATTTCTGTTTTATTAATGTTACTTCAGGAAACCAAACTTGCAAAACCAAAAAGAGATGTATCTTTCTAGAAAGAGAGGTATCAAGCAATATCCAACAACTAGTCATGACTTTTTAAGGTTTATGGGACATCAACTATCTGAAGAGTCACAAAAAATAAAGTTTAAAAAGTAAAATACCACGAGAAAGCTTAAAAAAAATGAAGAAATAAAAAGAGAGGTTTTGCAAATGTTTTACACACATACACACACACAAAGGTCAAGCCTGCTGAGTCACACAAGAATCTCAATTGGTGGCTACAGAATTATGTTTAATCTCGCTCTTGTACTTTCTAGCACCACTAATATTGAATTCTTTTCTAGACAGTACCATCACTTCAACATTTATCAATAAAGTGTATGATGTTACTTTCCTTGCTAAAGACAGCCTGGACTCAGCTTTGTCCTTTTATGTAAAATAAACTGGGGGGGGGAAAGAAGCTCACTACATATTATGGAGCACTGAGGTAACACCTGTTTTCTGTTTTCTGTATAAGAGGACAAAAAGCAGCTCCCTGCCCAGTCACCTTCAATTAATCACTCTCCAGCTGTAGCCTAGGTAAGATTTTTCTTCTGTACTTTCATGTTAATTTAAGATTAACTGGCATGTTGTCCTCCAACAACATAACATACTTAATACTTAAGGACCATTTTTATTGTACAGAATCATGGGGAATATTTACATGACTCATTACACAGTCACAGAGCACAAGTTAAGTAAATCCACAGCGTTAAATATAAATCCTAAGGCTGGGGGTTAAAGGGGGCAGCTTCACTACTGTGTGCTATTCATTTCTGTTTGTAAGCTGTTTGCTTCTGAAGGCCAAAGTTTAGGAGCACACATCAAAATCATTCTTAGTTTGGTTTAGCCAACACAAGAAGCCATCATCTCAGAAACCTGCTTAAAACTTACTGAAGTGGAAACTCAAGTAACAAAGCTTTTGTTTTACAACACACAATTTCTTACCCTCTAACAAAGCAGTATAGTTTTCATACTAGAGACTCAAAAACATTTTTAAGAATCGTAAAAACTTTTTTCTTCAGTTAGAACTGCTTCTTAACTAAATTGCAGCTTTCCTTGAAAATCAGTTTTCCAGCAATTCTACATGAATTAGGCACAAAACATGCTGCACACTGTACTACAACACACTTCTAAAACACAAATGCACCCCTTCACCATAAAAAATAGATAAACAAACAAAAAATACACAATTATTTACTTACTTATCTCCATTTTGCTGCTTTTCTTTTGGAGCAAAATACCACACAGACTGCGACTTCCAGTTTCTGCCTTCCACTGAACAGTTCAGCCAGGTGCATGAAATCAGTGATGCTTTAATTAACAACATGTGTGAGCTGTAGATCAGCCAAAGGACTTGGAAACTTCTAGAACCTGTTGCAAACCAGTAACAAAAAGGCTCATATGTAAAATTAATTTCTGAGCTTTTACTAGCCTTAATAATTATCAACTCATGAAAAAATATTGCATAAGATCCAAATTCTTTTATCACTGTCAAGACAAAATTGTTTTCAAAGTATTTTTAATGTGCATAGAACTATCACTAAATTATTAATGACCTTTTTAGTAAAAATGTTTCTTACGATTTTTTAGAAATGTACATACCTAAAAAGTGCCAAAAACATAAAGAAAGAGCCTTTCCTAAGAAAGCATGTCTCACAAAAAAAGAAAAAAAATGGGGGGAGGGGGAGGGTTGGAAAGAGGAATATATAACTTCTGAT
>VXAB01009420.1:255-179791 GCA_013399175.1 Odontophorus gujanensis | reverse complement strand
GTTTATTATTATTATTATTATTATTATTATTATTATTATTATTATTATTATTATTATTATTATTATTATTCCTTTCTTTAAATGAATAATGACAGTGGCCATTTCTGCATGGAGAAAAGTCACCTCACAGCTCACACTGCTCTCAACAATCTGAAATGAGAGAGGGCTGAAGACAAGGTCTGGATTATACTCATCCCTGTTTTCCTGATGCTGGAACTAAAAGGCTCACATTTACATACTCTCATAAAATCTAATAATAAAATTTAGGAATAGATGGATATCATTGCTAGCTTTGAAGACCTATCTGCAGCTTAAATCACTGCAACTGTCTGGTTTTAGAGCAGCCCTTCTAAGCTAATTAAATGATTTTATTTTTTTCATGCATTCATATACTCTCTCAAAATATTAATGCCAGGCATGCAAAGCAGCTGTTGTTTGGGGAAGAAATGCTTGCTAATGCTTTATTTCATGGCTAGAATCAAAATTCACTAGAGACAAGGATAAGTCAATTGTGCATCGGTGTTCTGGATCAGCACAGAGAGCATGGCAAGGCTTTCCTGCTGCATGTTGTTAAAACTACTTGTACAGAGTTCTGCAAAGGGCAGAAATAGTAACAGTTGATTTCATGTCGCTTGTGACTTGTGGAAACTTAAAATGAACTGACATATTAATGGGGCTATGCAACATTTTCCATGTTTCCAAAAGTTCTTGTTTTGTAGTTTTTCTTTATCCTTTCTCACTTGAGAGTTTTGCCAGACAGTCTTTAGAGATAGTGGAGTTTTGGAAGAGTGGCACATAGTAAATGCCAGAAACAGCTCTCATCATCTATGCTTATCTTCACGTTAGAGAGAATGAAAGAATTCAGAATATTAGCTGTTTCCCTTGCTTAACTGTTGTACTTCTTTAAAAATACAGTTCTTCTAACAATCCGGGTTTGGAACACGTGACAGGTTTAAAGAAGTACCATTTCTAGTAACTTCCGCAGCTCAGATCTTTCCTGTGCCCTGCAGATAACTTAATCCACCTCATACAAAATTTTCAAGGTTTTNAAATTAATTTCTGAGCTTTTACTAGCCTTAATAATTATCAACTCATGAAAAAATATTGCATAAGATCCAAATTCTTTTATCACTGTCAAGACAAAATTGTTTTCAAAGTATTTTTAATGTGCATAGAACTATCACTAAATTATTGACCTTTTTAGTAAAAATGTTTATGATTTTTTCGAAATGTACATACCTAAAGAGTGCCAAAAACATAAAGAAAGAGCCTTTCCTAAGAAAGCATGTCTCACAAAAAAAGAAAAAAAATGGGAGGAGGGGGAGAGTTGGAAAGAGGAATATATAACTTCTGATTTGTGTTTAATAAAGTTTCAAGCAACTCTATTACTAAAATTCTTTATCTGATATTACAAATAAAGGTTCTCTTGTGTTAGCATATTTTGCTAGACTTCAACATTTCAAAGCAAATCAACTTGTGAATTAAGTTCTTGAAACAGATACTTTTCATGTCTAGAAATAGAACAAAATGAAAAACTGAAGTACCCGATCGCAAAAGATCTGTCAACAGTTCTTTCCAGAAAACCCAGTTCTCAAGAGGCTACAATTATCACAGCATGACATTTTTTCAGGAAATAATTTAGTCCTAGATGGCTTTCAGTNCCATGTTTCCAAAAGTTCTTGTTTTGTAGTTTTTCTTTATCCTTTCTCACTTGAGAGTTTTGCCAGACAGTCTTTAGAGATAGTGGAGTTTTGGAAGAGTGGCACATAGTAAATGCCAGAAACAGCTCTCATCATCTATGCTTATCTTCACGTTAGAGAGAATGAAAGAATTCAGAATATTAGCTGTTTCCCTTGCTTAACTGTTGTACTTCTTTAAAAATACAGTTCTTCTAACAATCCGGGTTTGGAACACGTGACAGGTTTAAAGAAGTACCATTTCTAGTAACTTCCGCAGCTCAGATCTTTCCTGTGCCCTGCAGATAACTTAATCCACCTCATACAAAATTTTCAAGGTTTTTTTTTTTTTTTTTAATATGCAGTAGTTATGAAGCCATTTTTCCTCATTATTTTCTCTTGAATCATAAGTGTACTTGGCAAGAACTCAAAGCGTACGTGGCTGCTGATGTTTCATACACTGGCAGAGAAGGTGAAGGTTGAATCACTCTAACACAAATTGATTTGGAATAGCTTTTACAGGTTTGGAAAAAGCTCCCCGCTCTCCCAGCTACAGAAATGTTACACCACACCACGATAGGCTGGGAGAGTTACAGACACAGAGTTTACGAAGAAAGCTATTGTCCTTTGTCGTACACTCTATTCCCTGATCCTTGGCAACAAAGGAGGAGTTGAACCTCTTTGTGGGAGGTTGATTACTGAATTGTGCACCTGGCATGCACAAGGCCTTTCTGCTCTTCACTGTTCTTTGCTGTGGGTATCAGAAGTGAATGAAGTAAGGGAAGGTGGATTGTTCTAATACTCTGTTTCCCAGCAGATAAGCACTGAGCTGGGGCACTCTTTCCTGGCTTCACATTGACCTTGAGCTATCTTTTGAATTCTGGAAGCAGTTTATTTATATTCAGAGCCCTCAAAATAAATACTACCTCATTTGCAACTGTCTCAGATCAACTACATCTCTCTTTCTGTAACAAAGCAGTAAGTTCCCTGTTCTGCACAGAGCCACACTTCTAGCTCAGGGGCTTTACAGAACCCCCCTGAACACCATCTTCCTTCCCACACAGGGCTGGTGCTGCAGCAGCAGCTTACAGCCTGCAACCCCCAGTCGAGTCCCCTTCTCCCCCTCCTGTCTGAGCTCAACCTGTGGTCTTTCCCAGGGGTCTGTCCTAACATCAAACCCACTGGTCTCGGCCAGCTGAGAGAAGAGTTCTGCCTAGCCCACTTATTAGGGTTTTTACTCACAGGCCTGAACAAAAAACAAGCAGTTCAGTGTGCTTTAAATAACACGTAGCAATGTCAATCTATAAGCTAGGGACCTAAATGCTAGGGGGATTCATGTGCAATTCAGAAGAAAAGAATCTCAAAAAAACAGCACAGAATTCATAATGCTCTTTCTCAAAAGACAGAAAAATGCTATTTAACACCTGGTAGCTACTACAGGGAAATGCTTGGCAGACACTGAGTTTCCTTATTATTGAATAACGATGGCCTTCATTCTATAGAGAAGCTGCTTGCAAAATACACGTGTCTGAGAGTTTTACTTTTTATGCATAGTAAATAAAATCATTTCTAACACAGGCTTTCTAAATTTTTTATTAAGTTTTTATTTGTTTGTATATAATTCATTTTGTCTGAAAAATACAGAAGGGAAAATGCAATATGAAAAATGAGCCCTTTTCGCATGTTGCATTTGTGTTTTCTTTTACACATCTGGACACTCAAAATTGTGGCTTCAATTGCAACTTGCAAATTTTCACACCATAAAAAACTGAGATACACCAAGAGCATTCATTCACTTTTCTTAGTTAGACATGGACAGCTCCATTCAAATATTGCTCTTTGCTCCTCATGATTCAGAACTGTCGACTATCATCAGCCTAGGAATACATTCATAAAAAGGGTGCTGCAAAGCTACTCCAAACCTAGGGCCACAGTCATCTGCAGAGGGTGGTGACATTCAGCTACTACAGATTGTCTCATTAACCACAATCCTCTATATTTCCTTTAAGTTTAGTTGTGAGTAACATGGATGTGAAAAGTAGTTCTACTGCCCCATTACAAACAAGGTTTCACAGCCTATAATTTTTTTGAGGTAATGTATTCCAGCGTCGCATTAAAGGCATTCAGCCTTCACTCTGTTGTACTTTTTGAGGGAGTTTTCTTTGTGTTGTTTATTTTTGGTTTGTTTTGGTGTTGTTGGTGGTTGTTTTTTGTTTGTTTCTGAATTGAACAGGATAAACAAGAGGGTATTTATTCAGGACACTACTTTGAACAACACCTCAGAAACTGATCCTGGTATCCTTCTAAAAGGTAGGGCATCCTCATCCAGCTGACAAGAATGCCTGCTTACAAGCAACAGAACAATTTCACTTGTAAAGTTTTATTGTTCTTCCAAGCACACCAGCATACAACATGGCAAAAACAGAACTGCTGAGATGGCCAGAGATTTCCATTGTAATAATACCTTTACTGGTTATGCTAGTCAGGTCCCAGCCACCCAGTGACTAATCTTTCTGTTTCAATATTTTTTTCTTTACAAAAATTTACAATAAAATAATAATAATAAATAACTAAATCTGAAGCCTGTTGTTCCTAACTTTCTTCTCTAGCTGGGTTTTAGATTATGGCCGTGTCGTTAAACAAGCTGTCACAACTCAAAAGTAAAAAAAGGAAAAAGAGGGAGAGAGAGAGGAAAATGAAAACAAATACTGCTTACCCAACAAAAATCACCTACTGAATCTGTGTGTCACAGAAGCCGTTGTAGTGAGAGTATCTTGCACAGCATAATAAAATCACTGAGTTATTTTACTGCCTAATGTTGAGTCACAAAAAAAAAAAAATGTTGAGTGTCTGGTCAGCTCTGTCTGCAAGGTATGGTATGGTTTCTGATCCCCTCTATTTTGTCCTGGACTATTGTGCACTCCACCCTGCTTTGTTAGCTTTGATCAAGATACTGAAGAACTGGAAATAAAAGAGGCTGTGTCAGCCTGACTTCTCATCCACCTGCAATACAGATTGGTAATGAGGCATAAGGCTCTTCATCCTTAAATACTCTTCTAGGGATAAATTACATGAATGTCAAGTGGTTTCCCGGTAGGCACTGAGAGTTCCCATTGTTGGACAGCCTGCTCAGACCTCCAATTAATTATGTCTGTCCATCTGAGACTACAGAGTGTCGTGACATGGACACAGAGAGGAAGTTTTATTGGTGGGAAAAGAGCTAGGGCATTTCCTAGCAGGGCTACGTAGATCTCCTCAGGCAGCATCCATAGGTGCTGGAAGCAGCATAACACTCCACATTACAGTAGAGATATAAACAGTTCTGAGCATTCTAGTGTGAAAAGATAAATCATAGGAAAAAATGACCTACTCCTTGATGTCCTCCCTTTTCCTCTAGGTAAAGAAAGATGTTCTTCTTGCATGTCATTCAGTCATCTGTTTTTAACTTCTATTTTGACATTCATAATCATGACAAAATAGATTTTTATCTTGAAATCCGATCAGTTTTCTGCATTAAAGTATGCAAATGTATCTGTTTACATTGTCACACAAAGTTAGAGAAGTTAGAAAATGTTAATAACTTCCAATCAGTTGTAATTGATATTATTGCTATTTTATCAGCTTGCATAAAAATTGCTGTGCATTAGAAGAAGTGGATAAGTATAATTACCTTTCGACAAGAGGAATGTACACTTTTGAAACTACCACAAGCTGAATCAGTAAGATTTCAGACTTACACTTGAACAAATGTATTGGCTGTTTTTCCCCCCATTAACAAAATATGAACCTTTCAAATCCTTAACTTGAGATAGATTTCTATCACTGTAGTTGATTATCCTGTAAAAGCAAATAAAATGAACTGGATTGGTGAATAACCTTAACAACAAAGGGGGGGGGGGAAGAGCTTTTTAAGTATTATCATAACATTTGCCTAATAATGTTTCCATATGGAAGGTGTTACACTTAAAATATAGTCACACTTGAAATACATTTGAAGACTAATACTGTGATATAAACAGAACTATAGAGAGGAATCCTGACATCTTCCATGGTATCCCACAGAAAAGTCTTGAAAAGCTCATTTCTGAAAAGCATTTCAACAGAAAATAAACGTAATACTGACACCGCTTTAGCAAAGACAGCACAAAGAACAAAAACCTGGGTTACTGAGAAGCTTTGTGAACTTGTATAACACTACAGATTTCACAGAATCTTCTTGAAAAGGTGACGAATACCGAGTCTGTCACCATGCAAACTCTATGACATATGGCCAATAGATTGTTGGTAAATATTTAATACAATGAAACATTATTCTCTGTCACAAAACCTCTAGTATTACAAAGAGGCAAAGGAACAGCAGCAAAGCACGTGCTCCTTTTTGACAATGGTGCCGTGTTTCAGGTTGCCTGTGCCTACAGACCAAGTTTAAAACTCAGGCTGTTACCACAGTGTAATATAACTCAGCAGAAGGGGCCTCTGTAGATTTGCTTTTTAGTTAAACCTAGCTTCCATGGTTCGACAGCTTGACAGCACTGTCTAAGTATAATGTTCTGCTGGAGCATCTGTCCTTCAAGGTGCTACTATTCCTACTTTAAAATCTTTACAGTAAAGCCATTAGAGTTTGGGTGAGTGCTGTGTTTTTACTTTCTGCTATTACGTTCTACTTTGCAGCAGGTGTAAGATGGACATGTGGGACAGAAGTCGTGTATCTAAGTTTACAAAAACTTACAACACACCTGAACTCATCAGTCACAACTGCTTATGTGATAGAGGGCTCAATTTTATATAGGACAAATTATTCTTTTCTTTTAGAATTCTGACTTAAACTCAGAATTACTAGTAAAAATAGCTCTGGCAACTTCACCACCAGTGGAATTTCACCAGCAGAAAATAGCATATTTGGAAGATCCACAGATAACTTATGAATTGCCAGAATGCCAGATGCCTTCATTCAGGTACACCATGCCAGAGTTATGTGCAATACTGCCAGTATAGCCAATCCAAATCCTAAAATCCTGGATACATTTAAAATTGCTTAAACTTATAAGAATAATTAATGTTAAATGAATTTTTTTTCCATTTTTTCCTATTTTTCACTTACGTTGTGTCACACTCATTTCAATGTATTCTAATTGAGCATCAAAAATCTTCAAGTATAATTTCTTCAGCAAAAACCAAAACACAAATGTCATTTCCAGAGGTTTTAAGACACCAAGTTCCCTGCCAAAAAGTTGAAGAGTGTTTGAACATAAAAAGGTACAAGATCCACTATAAACACTGACAACTGGCCACTTTCTACATGGAAAGCACATGCCTGCCAAGTTCCTGTGATGGAATTAATCAGCCATCAGAAACGTTTGTCTCAGCCCATTTGCTTCAACTACTCCATTTCCCTCTAGAAGCAGTAACTTACTGCTGTACAGATTCACTACAGATAATTTAGCACTTGAATGGGTGCATATGTCAACGAATAAGCTGGAAAAATTAGTTTTACTGCCTGGCTAATAACAGGCAGGGTCAGTACCCACATCTCCAAAGCTGTTAATGAATAATAGCACTTATTTTTCAAATTAAATTAAATCAAGTGACCTCACAATTATTATCAACGTGATAAATTAAACAGATCTCAAATGTTTTAAATCTCCTCATCCAGCAGAGAGATGTTTTATTTTAATTTTTTCATTAAAAACAAAACCCAGCCTTTTTTTTTTTTACATAAATTCACCCTGCAAGGCAATAACATTCACAGGACATTCATATCCCACAGCTGTGATTATTCCCCTTAGTGTGCTATTAGAATCCTTAAACACTCTCCCAGTGTCATCTTGCTGAAAGTTAATTTCTTGTCAGCTTGCTTACTTTAGTGCTTCATAATTCATAACCAGAATGTCCACCAAGGAAACAACAAACACATATGCACTACTGAATAATATCCTGGCAACCATTCAGATTATAGTAATAACATTTTGAACATTTATTATTTAAGTTTATTTAATTCCTTCCACAATAAAGAGAGTAACTATACTTCATCATAAAGTGTTCCATCACCCAATCACGTATCCAGAAGACACGAAGAAGACATGAAGAAGCCATTCTAGAATAGTATGTGCTATAGCATTTAAGTTCTGCAGCTGTTAAAGTTGATATTGAACACACATACAGCCCACTAGGTGGCATAAAGCAATAAATATCATGATAAAGTCATAACGAAAGCACTACTTTTTGTCGTGATATTTATGACAAAAATCACACCACAACAAAATAAATTTGTTTACTAAGCATTAATAGTTTGATGCCCTCCCTATACAAATTACTATAAAGGGGGATATTGAAGATGCAAGCTTACGTAAGAAAACGTCAGGAAAGCTTAAATAATGAACATCATAAATATAACCTTAACTCTGCTCTGAGATTTTACATAGTAATACAATGTTACTACGTATTCACAAACTTCTATAAATAATATCATGATAATCTATACTTTCCTATGTAGCCTTCTTCTAGAAAAGAAATGTGGAAAAGGGAAGAGAAAAAATAATCATTTCCCACTTATTTTTAATATTCAGAGTTACCGTGCCTCATTTCCACTGATGACTGTTAACAAGACACCCTCTTTAAGAACGAGACCTGCCCTGGAAAATTTCATCTGGAGAACTGAGTGCTTGGATGAATTATGGGTACTTGTGACTGGTATGATTAAAAACATGCATGTTTTACAAGTACTATAGCCTTAACAAGAAGGCATATTGCATGTTACCTGCATATGAAAGAATACTACTTAACTCTTCCTCCCAGCTCTGTATTTGCGAAGCACAATGCAAACACTGCACTATTTTTTACAATCCTTTTGCTAGATTGGTATGTGTTCCCTACCTCACATACATGAAAACTGAAACAATGAACAGTTAAGTTACTTGATTCATGTTCAGACAACAGAAGATGAGAGAATTACAATACAGGAATCTTGTACTCAACTATCCATCTGTCTTTATGTTAGGTGTATTGCAGACTTCACTGTTCTCCCAGAGAAAACAATAAAAGCGCCTTGAATGTTTTGGAAAGCCTGATTTTAAACTCACAAAGGACGTTTGTATCTTCAGCTTACTCTACACACATTGCTTTCTTCTAACATTCAAGAATACACGCATTCAGCTTCTAGATTCTAAGCATCTCACTCTGCAGCTTCTGTACTTACTTGTACTTTTGTAATTTGAATAAAGAATGAAGGGACAGTCCCACTGAAGACTGTTAGGTAGTGTAGCAACAAGGGGAGGTCCCCCCTTTTTCTCTCAGTGGGCACCAGGGAGAAAAATCTGTGTCTTTTTTCCCCACATCATGTGTTTATACACACAGGGAACATCCCACCTTTTCCCTAGCTGAACAGTCCCAGCTCCCTCTGGCTCTCCCCATGTGACAGGCATCCCAGTCCATTCCATCATCTTTATGACCCATCAAGGACTCAACTCATTCCCATCTCTGGTGGGGAAGCCCAGAAGTGAACCCAGCACTCTAGTTGTGTCTCACCAATGTGGAATAAAGAAGAAGAACCATCTCCCCAAGCCTGTTGGTGGTGCTCTTCCTAATGCTGGGCTTCTTTGCTGCAAGGAAACACTGCTGGCTAGTGACAGACTGATGTCTGCTTACGATCTTCAACGTCTTTTACTGCAAAGCTGCTCTCCAGCTGGTTCGCTTCTGGTCTGTGCATGTGTATGGTGTTGTTTCTCTTTCAGTGCAGGACTTTGCATTTCCCTTTATTGAACTTCACGAGATTCCTATTCATCCTATTCCTATCCAGCCCGCTAAAGTCACTCTCATCAGCACCAATTCCAGCTGCTGTATCAAGCATTTATACGGGTTTTCTAACATGTGCAAACTTGGTGAGAGTGCACTCTGTTCCATGATCAGTGTTATTAATGAAGATGTTAAACACTACGGACCCTATTATCTAGTTCTGGGTGCACAGGAAAAATCAAAGCTCAGGAAACATATTTACAGTCCAAAAGATTCCCACTGGGGAAAAGCTGTCCACATAAAGGACTGCTATGAAGCAGGCCGTTTCTCCTCAGTGTAGCATTTCCTGGTATATTCTCTTCAGCTTTTTAACTAGGCTGTTCCACAAACGGAAACTTATCTCTACATGATAGCCAAGAGACCCCAGCATTACACGTTAATTATTGGTCACAGCCAAATTATTACCTGATCTCAGATAGAAAGCAGAAGAGTCTAACAAAGTATCCTCTATGCCTTTGTTTCTCCTGCAATCACATTTCTAGCTTAGCAGATGTAGGAACATGTTCCATGTTGTCCTTTGCTGCTATTTAATTAGCTGTTCTACATACTCTGGAAAGTCACTGCCTGCATGCTTCCTTTGCATGCTTTCAGATGCTTACCTAATATTGAAGTGCTCTTTAGCAGGTTATATAAGACATTTCAGCAAAGGGATACTGAAGATGTGACAACAACATGTTCATCCTTGTGGAGGATGAGTCAGATGTTGCACCTTTGTATTCATCATTCAGGCTTAGTTTGGGTTTAGTTGTTATAAATGCCCCAATCACTGGGTTAGCTTATTTTTCTTAGTACTTTCTTAATGTGCATGTACACAACTTCAAAATGAATTTCAGCTTCTAAGAAGTGTTATTCTTTGTCAAATGAAATTAAAGCCTGTTTGAAATTCCATATTTCTGGGCCATAAACATTCCTTAGCTAATTATTATTACAGAAAAAAATATATGGCCGAGCTGTCCTCCTTTTTCTAATGTGTTGACCTCATAGGTTGTGCCTAGAAAGTAAATTACTGGATAATGAAACATGGCCTTCATGACTGCTATCCAGAAGCTAATCCTGTTACAAGCGGCAGTGGGACAGCTAGTTATGAAAGCTAAAAATGTTCCAACGCATATATTTTTTTCCTTCTAGTAAAACTTTAAAACAAAAGATGCTTTACAGTTAATTGAATGTAAGGAATAAAGCAGATGTTACTATAGTTAATTGTTTTAATCTTTACTGAGAAATACATTGTCTCATTAAAATCCTATTGCAATTCTAGATGATTTCCCTTCTGTCTGTAATGACATCCCACAATAGCCTGAGGTTCCTTCAAGGATTTGTTTTGATTTGATTGTATATTTTAATGCTTAAGCAGCAGGCTCACTCATTAGTAGAAAAAAGACATTTGGCATTACAACTTTAACATTCAAATTCACTGTAATATGACTTGCATGCTGAATTTTCAACAGTAGAAATCTGAAAATGATTTTTGAGCTTTCTTATTAAAGATAAGTTATGTGGGAAAGTCAAAACCTTATTAAATTCAATCATTTGTACGCTATGCTAATCAGTAACATGTCACAAAAGGAGAGCATGTGAGAGGGTGCCAGTATTTCTCTGTCTCTTTATAAAAATGAGAACCAATGATACAATCAAACAAGTACCAGTAAAGTCGGGTGTCCGCTAAACACACATGGTTCCCATTAAAAAAAAAAAAAGGTTTTGTTCTCTTTCTGAACAGAGTATTTTTAAACATATGCTCATGGCTTTGTTAACTTCAGCAAGAACAGTAAAGCAGATCATAAAATAGAATTCCAATTCAGAATCAGAAATTCTGAAATCTTTTTAAATCCTATTGAAAGGAAAGTAAGTTGTTTCACTAGAGAAAAGAATCACTCCTAAAAGGACTTTTAAGAAATGTACCTAAAGTTCCTGAAAGAAGCCAACTGAGAGAAACTGTGCACTGGGAAGGCTGGAGTCTGAGACAGCTGAAGACAGTGACAACTCCCTGAAACCTCGTTATCATACAGCAATTTTTGTGAGGTATTCTATGCAGTTAGGGATGCTCCTTAGGTAATTTTTTAAACCTTTCAAGAAAAAAATTATCCAAATCAATACCCAAAGTCAAGAGAAGTTGTCCCTATATAAGCATCCTGACCTCTCCAAGCAACTTACCTGCTTTGTATAATCCTCATAGATAACATCTCTTTACTTCAACATGCTTACTAATACTACTTCACGAGGTCAATCATAAGCCAAAATTTCTGATTTCCTTAAGTGGTTGCAATGGAATTAAGTATTAATGAAGTAATATTGACAGGAGAGAAACAATAGAAATTGTTAACAAGCCCAGCACAACAAAGATGGGCAGCGTGTACAAACAACATCAAACAGGAAAGACTTCAAATACAATGTATCACCTCTCCAGCTCCATCTGATTCATATTTATCAGTAAATCCATACATCCTAAAGTGATGTAAAGTAAAAGCATTCTATGCAGGCTATTGATACTGGTTTTATAAAAGATCAGGTCCACAGCCTTAGTTCTGTTTTTGACATAGATATGCGATACAAGCATACATGCTCGTACAAATAAACCATGCCAGCAATAATAAATTAATAACATCCATTTTTTGTAGGTTTTCTGAGCTGAAAGTATATAGAATAGTGTGGAAGTACTCCATTTTTTCATATTTAAGATTTTATAAACACAAATACTAGTGAATCTATGTATGACATATTAATAACATTTGATACTGAGCATTTAACTGTTCTGAAAATTGAAGAAGTGACAGCTAGACAACAAGGTAACAATTACCACGGATATCTAACTCTAATTTATTTGTTGGTGGTATTTTAAAATACATATCATAGCTATCAGGGTGGTTTCTTTCACATTTGCCATATTGATGAGGGCTGAAACTGATTTGTGTTCAAGAGGCAAGAGGTGTACTTGAAATACACGGGCTCTTTACCAACTCTTGCTTTCCATAGTAGGACACTGATACCACATGTCTGAATGACATAACGGAAACTATACTGTAATTCAGCGTAGGCACTGATCAATTAAAAATGCATGATTTATATCACAACACATTACTAAGCTGGCACCACAATAAACATGGTGATTTGAGGCATAAAAACATTTTCCTGAGAGAACTATTGGACAGTGTCAATATAAGAACATAAAAACGGTTCTTATAAAATAGGTAACAGTTATTTGATCTCAATGATACTGGTCAAAAATAAAGCAGTACAAAGGACTGCTGGGAAGTAGAAGACGCATTACAGTTCAACAGAGCCCGTTATTATCTATCATGTAGATGGACTACTTTCAATCAACATTAGGTTGAACACTCAGTTGCTACTGGAATTAAAGAACATTCAAGAAGTACCAGGCCACTGCAGCATGACAACTCAGAGAACCCATTCACATCTGTGGTGAAAATTACTCTGCTCTGAGTAACAGTACACCATAGATCACATTTTCAAGGATGCCTTTGTTGAAATCTGAGAACGGTTTTTAAAATCACTACGTACAACTCTTCATGTCAGTCAGTACACATCAGCTGTGTCTGAAATATATCACTGTAAAAGCATTTAGTAAATCCTTAGATTAGACAACTGCATACTACAGAAAACAGAAATTGTATCTCTCATGAAAGAGTGTTGTGGAAACAGAGAATGGCAATATTTGTTTAGGCTTGCTACAAACCGTTTTGTTAATCCTGAGCAAATACTGTTCCTAACATGGTCAGAGCATGCCAAATGAAGGACCACCTCCAGTCTCATTAGGAGAAACACAGTTTCTTCTTCAGGCAGTTCAGTGAACAATTTCATTTGTTGCCAGGTTACTCCATCTCTAATTTCTTTGGCCAAAGGAAGGTAGAATTGGCATGTATCTGGAGATTCCACGATGAAAGTGGGCTGGCACATTTTTATTGAGAAATTCCTCCCCTTTTATGATGAATTTATATGTCAGCACATTAAAAAATGGCTTGACATCAGTTTGGGACAAAAATATGCCTATAACTATTACAGAGCTTCTCAAGATACTCTGTGAAACAGCTTCAAAGTGCAGACATTAAGAAGGGAAAGGAATACAACAAGCTTTCAGTTAAACACTGCTACTGCACCAAGAAGATTTATTAAGAATGCTGCTTCTGAATTCTCACCTTTCCCAGTAGAACAGTATTCTGGTGAAGTCATAAAAGAGACAGTTCATTCCAATGGTATTAGTAGTACCAGAAAGGCACCTTTGAAAACAGTTACCATCAAAATATCTTCTAAGTCTAGAAAAGTATGTAAAACTTTCAACTGAAAGGCAATCTTGGGCAAAATGTTACATCTTATTCTATTTTTCTACTGACACTATTTTAGGTACAAAGAGTTCTTTCTATTGCAGCAAATATATTCCAGACCCTTTGTCCTTGCCAGACAGCAGAAGAGCAAACAGCTCCCCACCCTTTTTTTTTTTTTTTTGACTTAAACTGGGAACATACAGCAGGGATATGAGTAAGCACACAACAAAGGTATGTTTTCAACTTCCTAAAGATATAGCAACTAAATCTACTTCATTATAAGCGAGCTTTTCCTTTATATTCTTCCTCTCTATCCTGGCCACTGGCAAAGTTGTATTATTATCCTGTGAGTCATTCTTCCTTCAAAATCTCTCTCTGGGTAGTACTTGTTAATTAAACTTTCTCATCCTCTCTTTCTCTCTTTCCCTTGTACAGTTGTTGGCAACAGTCTTGTATCCCCTCTTCTGAATAGCTATCTATATGTAATATCCCATTATTAGAGTGGTAGGAAGGAACTGACTATCTTTTACCATGTGTGCCTGTTGAGCATACAATTACTAATTATATCAAATATGCCTTGTGAGTGCTGCTGGTGATTTAAATAGTACATTTTCTTCATCTCTTTAGGACAATGTCATCTATTGTACAATGCTTCTGTCTGATTCTTTGGTGGCATGTTAGCTACTGAACTTGAAAAGTTCTTCAGTTTCATAAAGAAAAAATGTGGAACATCTGCCTGCTTTCTTTGGATATGATTCTGCAGGAGCTGCAGTAGCCCGCTGTTTGGACATGCACAGTAGAAAATTAGATGTCATTTGAATACAGCATGCAACAATAGCCTGATGGTAGTAGCACAGCCAAAACCAATACTCACTACTGTTGCAGCTAGTAAAAACCATACACACTGAATTCTTAATTTCTTTCATGCTTTTTTCCTCTTTTTATGAAATAATAGGAATTCCTTTTTCATGAAAACTAGGAGGTTTCAATCCCAGCCATACACAGATATTCCATGATGGCTCTGTCTCACAAGACATATGGAAAAGCAAACATGAATGGGTACCATGAGCACAAGTGAGCAGCTACTATAGCTATTTATGCTCAGTGAAGGAAATTGACAGGGTGGCTAGACATTCAAGAAGTTATAACTTGTGTCTTTACCTGTAGTTATTTACTGCATAGCCCTATCCAAACCAACAGCTCCAGCTGTATGCATAGGGCAGAATAAGGAAAATGAAAAACGAACGAAAAACTGCTGATTAATAAGAAAAGCAAGATAAAAGCAGAGGAGTAAAAAAGCCAAAGTGAAATGAAATGAGACCCCCACCAGATACTACTGTAGAAATGAATAATTGGAATGAAAAATCTTAATTGGAACATACAGGAATTCAGTGACAGTGATTAAATATAGGCCAAAAGAGTCGGAGCAAACACAATGCAAGAATCAATTCAGACCTCGTCCAGAAATCCATCCTCCTTGTAAGCAGCAACAAAGCTTGTTAGAGCAGAAACAGAAAACAACAAAGCAAAAAGCAGATTGCTACACTCTGGGTAGTCATGATTCTCCAATGGTGTTGATCTGGTAAATCTTTGAGACTCCCATTTTGATAGATATAGCAGTAAGGTGAAGATAAACAGAATGGGCCATTATACATGTGAGGTTTGATCTTTTTAATTTCTGTCATGTATGAACATCAAAAGCATTTGTTGGGACTGCAGTTGTCAAGTTGTAAGCCAGCATGTGAAAACAGCTGTCTATCCTCAGCACCAACAAACATGAATAGATCTGTCATCATAATTACAGCTCAGAGCTGGATTGTCTTCAAATACCAACAACAGTCTGCACTGTGAGCGATGTCAAATAAGACTGACTCAACTGGTTAAGGATCCATTTTTCAAAAGAACATGATGATATTCTCCTAGAAAGGGTTGCAAAAGTTTCTGTTTAACAAAGTCTGTTATTTCTCATACTAAATATTTAATGACTTGGTAAAAAGAAGTCATTCTAGGAAAAAAATGATTTATGCATTTAATAAAATATTACGCCATTTGTTTATATGCATATAATTTAAACCTGATTAGACAGCATTATTTCCATATTACAGCAGCAACTGTCTTCAGATACCACTTTACAGATCTATTATAAATGCTTCTTTATACGCATACAGTAGCTGGAGGGGGGTTTATAATGGAATACTGAGATTTTCATCCCCAAAGAACTCTGCATTAGCAACAAGTGACTGAGAGATATGTGAAAGAAAGCATCTTGCAACTTAGCAGTGACCTAGCCAAAACTGATTTAGGAATTTGAGGAAGAATAAAGATCTGCAACGTAAATATCACACTGCTAACATATCTGGTCAGCAAATTTACTGTGAACATGACATTTCTGTGTATATAAGTGATCACATGATAAGGAGATAGGCTAATTCCAGTAACAGAGCTCAAGACAGTAGTCTCCTTTGTGAAACAGGAACCAAAAATATGAGCCAAGGATTCAATTCCCAGTTGTTGTTCTGAACAAAAAAACTATGCAATGAAACTGTGTACTGACTTTCCTCAGGAAGGCAGATCTAGAGTAAATACCCCCAAAAGAATAGTACCCTCACAAAACCATTAACAAAGATGGACAATATATTGTCCCAAGGCTTAACCAGACAGTAACAAGACATCCAGTAAATTAAGAAGGGCTCACCTACCACTGATGGTCAAGGCTTGCCTAGAACCCCACACAGGAGGGATCTCCAACAAGAGAACCATCCTCATTGGTGGTCAGCCCTTAAATGGGGCCTGGGAGAGGTGAAGCCAGACTCCACCCCTTCTGCTCACACAGGTGAATTGCCTTCACCTGTGCTCCTGTGGCTGACTCAGTGCTTCCCTCTGGTGATCCATCAGTGGTTCAGGCCGTGATACAACAGTTCCCATACAGTATGGCTGTGCAGAAGTGGCTTGTCTTTCACATCACTGTCACCACTGCTTAAATGCACCACCCACTGCTTCACTGTGCTCACATGCATTGTTTGGGTCTCCATAGGTGTTCAGTAAGCACTGATGAATGTCTGTGGGTCTCGCTTTTTCCTCGTGGACAAACTCAGTGACACACCTTTGCTTCATAAGCACTTCCATGTCAGACACTGTTTCTCAGACTCCCCCTCTGCTGCCAGCTGTCACAGGGCAGCAACGTGTAATGGGATATTGGTTGGAAGGTCCAGCCTTTACTGCTGTACCACCAACAGCCGCCTCTAACAGTTCCCATACAGCAGATTACAGTTTTCAGATGTGAGATTACAAACTGGCATTCCTTAATTACAGTTTCTAATATTTGTTCTCTAAGGATACAGTTTCGCTCAAATTTGATTATTTCTTGATATTCAACATTCAATAATTGGCAAGCTCGGATACTCTGCTTTTGCATCATGCATTATTACTCCTCAATTATTTCAATTATCATAACAGCTTAGTGTACACTGTAAGTATATATGCATTCTAGTAAAGTACTGCCAAACAACTGGAATTACAGGAAACCAGTACTATTATCCATATAAATCAAAAGTGACTACAGAGGGACAGTTCAGTCTCTAGAAATCATCTAGAGTGAGAGTTTCCACATATTTGACAAGAAGTTTTCACACGTGCTTTGTCAAAGGTGGCCAGCCACCACACAGGTGTGTTTAGCCACAGGGATCCTCTTGCGTCCCTCAAGGGAAATGTGCATCTTCTGCTCTCTTCTCTTTTCTGAAATGTGTGTATATCCGTGCATGCAGCACAGGGAATAAACAGGAAGCATTAGCGATCCCTGTGCAGTTGCACGGCCATGATCTCATTGCAGTCATGGAGATGTGGTAGGACAGCTCACACGACTGGAAAGCTGACGTGGATGGCTGTGTACTTTTAAGGAGGAAGAGACCAGTGAAACAAGGCAGTGGAGTTACCCTTTCCATGAGAATGCAGCTGGAATGTATTGGGCTCTGCCTACAGATGAATGATGAGTGAGTGAAGAGCTTATCGGTGAGAATTAAGGAACAAGCTAAAATGGGGGAGAGCATCATTGGTAGTTGTATGGGAGCTGCTGAAACACAGCCTTAACCACTGAACTGAGCACCTGAAAGAGAGATCTGGGAGCACAGGTGAAGGTGATTCACCTGCATGACCAGAAGGGGTGGAGCCAGGCTGCATCCCTCTCAGACCTCATTTAAGGGCTGACTGCCACTGAGGTAGGTTCTTTTGTTGGAGATCTCTCCTTTGTGGAATTCCTGTTCTGCAAACCTAGAACTTCAGAAATGGGTGAGCACTCAATGTCATTTTTCTGTAACATCTCCTTCTTTGTGTTGGTCTCTTCATTTTTACAACTTTTACAGTAGTAAACAGTATAGCTAGTCTGATCAGGAAGAGGGAATTGGCAAGGCATTTTATAGACAGCTGAAAGCAGCTTTACAACTGCAGGCCCTGGTTCTTATGGGGAACTTAAGCTGCCCTGATATTTTTGGAAAAAGCAAAACCCCTGGACTCAGGGTCCGGGAGGTTCCTGTAGTACATGGAAGTTTCCTTTCTGGTGCAGGAGGTGAAGGAGCTAATGAGGAGAGGTATGCTGTTGGACCTTCTTTTACAAGTAAGGAAGAATTGGTTGGGAGTGTAAAGGCTGGGGGCAACCATGAGACAGTGAAATTTAGGATCTTACATGGAATAAACAAGGTAATAAGTTAGAATTGTGTCCCTGGATTTCAGAAGAGTCAACTTTAACTTCTTCAAGTACCTATGGGGAAGAATTCCATGGGTCAGTGTATCAAAAGGTAAAGGGCCACAAGAGTGACTGACATGCAACCACTTCTTCCAAGCTTAAGTTTGGTGCATTCCTAAGAGTAAGAAATCAGGTAAAGGTGAAAGGAGACCCACATGGGTGAACAAGATGCTCATGGAAGAACTCAAGTGAAAGAAGAAAGACCATGGAATGTGGAAAATGGATCTTGTTACTTGGAAGGAATATGAGTATGTTGTCAGGATATGCAGGGGTGCTCCAAACAAGGCTAAAGCTCACTTGGAATTAAATCTGGTGGGGAAGGTCAAGGATGACAAGAAAGGCATCTTTCAGTATGGCAAAAACAAGAGTAGGGAAAATGTGGGTCTGCTGCTTAATGAGAAGAATGCCCTGGTAATGGAAGACAACAGAAAGAGTTCCTGAACATCTGTAGGGAAACTACTGAATCACAGCCTGAGCCACTGATTGATCACCTGAGGTGGGCAGTGAGTCAGCCATGGGGCACAGGTGAAGGTACTGATCCCTGTGTGATTGGAGGGGGGTGGAGCCTGGCTCCCCCTCCCCCCAAGCCCCATTTAAGGGCTGGCTTCCACCCGGGAAGGATCTCTTCGTGGAGATCCCTCCCGTGTGGAGTCCCGCGAGCCTTTGTCATCCAAGGTGAGCCTTTGTTTCTTTGTACCATTTCTTTGTATCATTTGTTTGTACCATCTGTGTGAGACCCATTCAAATATACCATCTCTCACCCTCTCGCTGAGAGAACTTTCCTTTAAGATCCTTAGTCCCACAACATCTTTGCTTCAGTCTTTAGTGCTAAGACTGTCTCTCAGGAAATCACAGACCCTGATGGTAAGAGACTCAGAGTTTAGGGAGAAAAGACTCCCCTAGGTCAAGGAGAATCTAGTCACAGATTCCAGATCTAGAATCCAGACAAGCTTGACACCTGCAGATCCATGCATTCCCATGGGATGCACCCACAAGTGCTGAGACAGCTAACAGAAGCAATTGCAGAACAGCTCTCTATTATCTTTGAAAGATTATGGAGAATGGGAGAGGTGGTCTGAAGAAAAGCCAGTCTCACCCCAGAAGGGGCAAGAAGGATGGCCCAGGAAACTGCAGGCCAGTCAATCTCAGCTCTGTCCTTGCTTTGCATCTATACTTGAAGTTAGCTATGTGAAAATGTGCGGACACTGAACGTTAAAATCTTTCATGTTAGAAGGGACATCAGTAGCTTTCTAGTCTATTCTCTTGTTCAGAATTCCAGGAGCATCTCTTAGTTTGATCCTGTTTTTAATAAATGTGTTCCTGGAAATTAGTATGTTCCCTCAACATTTTCAGTAAGAAAATACATTGTCATTATATTATGAGTGTTTTTCAATTGGAAATACTCCTAAGCAACTCACTGGAAGTATCTGAAAGGGTCTTAAAAGTCAGTAGCTATTTTAAAGCTCTCTCATTGCCTGAGGGCCAACAGGGTCACAATTTTTAAAAATGAAACTTTGGGTTTTGGCTCTGTCATTAAATGTAGGCACATTGTATAGCACTTACTCATGCAAACTGAGTAGTTGGCAGCTATGATTAGTAAACCTGCCTACTGCAATAAATAACAAAACTAAGGCACAAAATTATAAGTAAGTCTGTTTACCAAAAGTTAAACCAGGTTCTAATGTAAGAAAATGCTGTCATTATCAAGTTACAAGAAATTAAATAGATGTAACTGGATAAATACTTACTCTCAAATATATAACCATTTCAATAGGCATTTTAAAGTGAATGTACCACAGACAGGACTTGATTCTTGTTCAAGCTAATGAAAATGTATAGCTAACGGTGGTGGCTGTTGAAAAATAGCATTTTATAGCTGACATTTGATCTATCAAATAGTGTTGTGCTCTTTGCAGCTGTTGCAGATTTCATGGAAGTAAGTAGGAGATATTACTTTATGAACAAGTTACATAAAACGATAGAATCCAGGAAAACAAACTACTTGAGGTTTTACAAAGACAAATTCATATCAGATATGGTGCAGTAACACTTAAATTGGACAGTACTGGTAACAAACTGATGGTTAGCAATGGCATAAGGCAGGGAGGCACAGATGTAAAGTCTGGTGATGATTACCCTCTGAGCTGCAGATTGCAGTGTTTGAATTCAAGCCTACCTTCCGTAATGTTATTTCTTTTTCCATCCCTCAAGCCCTGCTCTATGCACATACTTAGTCACTGTATATGGTAGGCAAAGACAGAAGAGAAACCTGTAGCCTGCTCCGTTTTGTTCGTATGATACAGGCACAGGGTTTCTCCCTCTGCCTCGGGACTTGTAGCAAATTTTGATGTACATAAATACAAATATAACTGAGCACACTGAGACATGCATACACATTATTTTGCATAATGCATCACAGTAACATTGGTGTAAGGCATTAGCTTAAATTTGCCTAAGCCTTAAAGATGTGAGTGAGCACAAAGGGAAGATATGCATTCAGAAGTAGCTTATCGGAGCTCTTCAGGTGTGATTTTCACCAATTTTTGTAGTCACTACGTATATACCTATCTTGTTGACTGCACTGAATAATTACCTGGGGCTTCTATACTCTTAGAAAGCAACACAGTAGTGATACACAAGAGAAATAGAAGCAATGTTGGGTTGTACACGTCGGCATTCTGAATCATAAAGAAACTATTTGTTGTTAATTCTTATTTAAGCTGCCATCATTCCACTCCACAGAAAAGATCAGTGAGATGATAGTAGTTGATTCGTAATTTTAAAAGCTGTTTATGGGTATGTGGAATCTCAAATATAAAAAATACTGTAACTCAGCATAGTGGGTTTTTTTAGTGTTTAGTTTTAAGGTTTCTCTATAATTTATAGGTTACAAAAAGCAAATCAACTTGTATGAGTTCAAGACATACTGCCAACTGATGATGATGCAAAATCATCTCAGGACAGGCACCTGTATTCAACATGTGATATTCTCATTCTTCATCCTTGAAAAACTCAAATAATTAATCCAAAACAGATGAGAAGTCTGGTTCTGTCAGCTTAGGGGGAAAACTTTTCTATGAAATACTAAATCCCTGTGTACTTATAGATTACTCTAGAACCATGGCAGCTGAGGGAAGGTGATTACATTGCAGGGCTGTACTTTAGAAAAAGAGGACTTGTATTTCAAAGAGGCATTCTTGTATAACACAGTATTGTTCTGTGTGATTAAGGTTTGCAGAATCCCTTTTTGAAATTCTCACAGGGATATGTGAGGAATGTGCAAGGGACAAAGAATAGAATAGAACATCACAAACCTGCTAGTGATTATCTCGAAGTCAAAAAGTATCACATTACTTGTTATGAAGCTGAGCTAAGGGAAGACCTTTGCAAATGAGAAAATCTATTATTTGTGATGAAATACAACATAATCTCCACTTTGGACTATGCAACCCAGCAAGAATAAATAGATGTCCTCAAGAAAGAGCCCCTGAAACTCACACATCTTTTGTGTGAGCCTGCAGAGGGAAAGAAAGAGAGAAGATATATTTGTTCCATCCTGATGAGACAGAATAGTTCTGTAACAGTTGCTAGCATTTCTCTGATATTCTCTAATAACATACAGAATAATGTAATTAAAGGTAGAAAAACACTGAAAAATTCAAGGCTCGTACAAAGAAATGGTGATTCACAAACCAGGTTTTGTGTGCTCAATTCTTTGAGTCTGAGTCATGTGAAGCTCAGTGTACTATTCATTTTTGCCAAAGGCAATTGTAATAATGTTGAAAAATATTACAATTTTAAATATGATTAAACTCATTAAGAACTTGTTTTGAAGCTTAAGTGGAATGGCAGTAGTGGATGCAAGGCTTGGATGCAACTGTGAA
Organism: Odontophorus gujanensis; assembly: GCA_013399175.1. NCBI lineage: Eukaryota > Metazoa > Chordata > Aves > Galliformes > Odontophoridae > Odontophorus > Odontophorus gujanensis. The sequence continues at coordinate 157,422 of VXAB01009420.1, read as the reverse complement.
TCATGGAATCGTGCTGATTCCACTTTGAAAACCTGTTCTCCAAACACTGCAGAAGTACTCTGTGGCTAGGAAAAATAGGCTAAACCAGTTTCCCAATGCAGTGTGCCTGTAAAAGTGAGAAAGTTCACTGACCCATAAAATACTGCTTGCTGTCGCACCTTTGCAAGTCCTGTTTCTTGCCAACCACGTGATAACCTAAGACTATATTTGAAACTTCCAGAAAATGAAAAGGAGACAGGGAAATAGTTGACAAAATCACATACAAGTTATCCAGTTTAGGGAGTTGTCAGAAATAGGCATCAAGTAGGTAGCATGAGACACACTCTGGAAATGCCTTTCTCCAATCACTTTCAGAAAGTTTTTCTAGGTTTCTCAACTTCTAGAAACTGAGGATTGCTGTTTAATGAAATAAAAGATCATTTCAAATGAGAGATTCATAGCTTATTATTTGTGAGAAAGTGTTATGACTCTAACATACTTTCTGCTTACTCTGAAAGAGCTCTAATCTTCAACTTTTTCCTCCATTTTCCTGCCTAATTTGTACAATGCTTGAACAATTAAGAATGATTCTTTCCTACTTTATTGATGCTCCTTTATGGATTAGCAGATAGGTAAGATAGTCTGCCTGTGATAATCAAGTAACAGCTGCATTTGAGGCTTCCACTAATAAAGCTGGCCACTTAGCTGTCATTTATTTCCTAAAAGATTTTACAGAAGACGTGTCATTTCCTCACACAACTAAAAAGGCAAATCTTTTTAAACAAAGGTTAGAAATAACCAGTTACTTTCTGAAGGCAGAGACAGTTACAAGAAATATCATCATAAAACATTTCAACTACTTTTTCCCCATTAACGTGGTGGCAACAATGGCGTTGTCCTGGATTTCATTTTTCATAGGCACTGAGTTAATTAGTGGATGTCTCAGCAAACCAAGTTCACTTTTCAGAAGCCCAGATGGAGTTCTACGAATTGTTCAAACTCTACTTAAGTTCACACAGTTGTATTTATTTTAATGAACCTTACAGAAATAAACACTTGGCACAATGCTGCCATGTAGAATCAGAACTTTGGGGTCACCCTGAACTGATAGATATAATGTTCATACTAACTTTTTTCAAGGCCGAACTGATTTAAAGCCTGGAGACTTCTCAAATGCTGTGATTTCTTAGTTATTATGCCACTCATATAAAAAACAGTTCCTATCAAAACATGCTAAAAAGAGTGGTTATAAATGAAAAGTTTTGTGTAACACCAGGGAAACCTGTTGTGTGAGACTAGGTTTTGGTCTAATTAATGGCTATCCTTTCATGGTTTTAATTGGAAATCAGAAAAACATGAAGACAGGAAAGCAGATCCAGCAATTAAGCAGTGAGTGGATTTTAAATGGCAAAACACAGTGTTAGATGGAATATTACTGTAAATTTAATATTTTCTAGCTCAGTTCAGCTCTACGTATACTCAGTAGAAAGTGTTCCATGCATTTCATGAGTTACACTGAGCTTCTGTTGAGTGAATGAGATGTGATTAAGCTTAAGCACCTCTTGCTGATTTGGGGCCTAAAAATAAAAGATGACAGTTCTGCCCAATTATCAGAAGGACAGTACATGGAAGAAAAAATGGTCAAACTAGTTGAGTTAGTTAACTATGTTATCTCTAATGAAATATGTTATGTGGAATAGACCATGAAAGAGGTTATCATGCTAGTGCCAAACAAGTTGTTCACATCTCCAAAAGAAAATTTCCCTTTTTGTATGTACATATATAGTTCTGTTCACTATCTTAAAACTGATGTGGTGCAAATGCAGTTCTTTCCCTTGGCTTCATTTAGTTCTGTAGCAAGCCTCAGGTTTTCTAATGCCATCAGGACAAAATAAAAAGAAAATGAAAAAAAAAACACCACATCCCCATCATTCCAGTAGATTAAAAGGATCGTTCTTTTTTGAAAATTGGATAACTCAGTACTAAGAAAGTCGAGTATTGCTGAATCACAGAAAACTGTAGTAACAATATGCTTATCAAGAACATGCTATTTATTTCCTCTTAGAGTAGTTTGCCCTGGTGACAGCAAGCTTGGGAATGGAAGTATTGTCTTCACCTTCCCATACTCATTCACATCTCTACATTTTTCCCAAATCAAAATCACTACTGTGCAATTATTCAGCATTTCTCTGTATTTTGCTGAGAGAATGCTGGAAATAGAAGAAATTTCTTGGTGCTAAACTATTTTTAAGTAGCCTCATACCATCATATAATAAATCCTGAACGACTCTGTTAGAGGAGTTGCATGTCCATGTGTGTCTGACCTGTATTCAGAAAGAACATGCTGTAGTACTCTAAGACTCTGAAGAGCCAGGGCCTGCTAGTTTGGGGTGGTTCACTTCTGCTCTGTGTATAATGGAACCAAAACACTAGTAATGAAAATCTAATGACTCATGATGTCATAGTACTAGTACACACTCTTCCTACAGAGGTTTTTTTGCTCCTAGGGCTGACTGTATTTTAGAAAATTACTCTGTTTAATGCCACTAGATAATCTGTCCTGAAAGCAGATTTGGCACCCAGGCTACTTTCCCCAAGTGAATGTTGTTAATGCTGCACTAATCAGTCTGCTTTTTGAATGCTTATTCTCTCTCATTTTCTCTCAAAGCAAGATAGATCTTGGAGAACAGGTCATTAGCATGATGTGGGAGTGTGCAATTGTTTGACAGACACTAGTCAGGTTTTGTCTGGCTGCTTTCCAGAAGCTGGACATCTTGCTATGAAGTACCTAGGCATCTTCCCTTCTGAATGAATGCACCAATCAGTGGTTGTGTTTATAAGAGAGGACCATAAGTTAAAAGGGAGGAATAACTTCATGAAGGGCTCAGTTCACTAAGAGAAAGATGGCTTGCACTTTGCTGCTTGAACAGCTTTATGATGCAAGAATTCCTCCTTGAAGCCCTGACAAAAATGCTGCTGAAGATTCCTGAGCCTATGCTGTCCTCCATATCTTCTTCTATCAGAGAAGACAGCACACTGTGATTCTACCTAATCTCATTCTTGTAATAGCCTAAAAAATATTCCATTCTGCTTACTATTTATACCTAAAGATTAAGGGCTGCAGTCATTAATTACTTATATACTTATTTTAGTTGTCTATCTGTAAGCAACTCTATCGCCTCTTCTGCTTTTCTGGCCCTGCCTACATAACTTCTTTGGGTTAGGCATTGACCATTACAGTATGTCACTGCAATAGGCACTGTTACAATATAGACAAACATAACAATAAATAGTTTTCAGTGAGTGAATGGTGATCTGTAACAATACCGAAGTCTACCTGATCAGGCACAAAGCCTGAATCACCTTCCTATTAAATATGACATTCTCTTCTCCATTGTAGTATTCATTTTCCTTACCTGCTCTCCAATCCAACAGAGAATTGAGGAAGGGTAAGCAGCACATAATACTGTACTAAAAATATGAAGACAGATTACATCAATGGAACCAGAAACAAACGTAAGCCATGATGCTGCCTCCCTCCATAGTTGCCAACAACTCAAAAACTTGCAGTAAACGAGCTTGTAAAAAAAAAGATGAAAAAAGTTATCTATCTCACAATCTGTTTTGGCTCCTACCTCATGGCTGCATGACAGTAATTTAGTAATTCTTGATGTGAAAGTTTGTCAGATGCATATTCCAGGCAATACCTCCTCCCCCTCGTTGAATCATACAGACTGTGTCCTAATCAAATTATATTTTTGAAGTGTTTCCTCACTGAATCCCACAAGATTGTTTCTCATATTTTCTCCCCACACCTGCTTTTTAAACTAACTATCCTGAGGGTGCCAGCAGAGTCTCCTTTCTTCTCCTCTTCCCCCCCCCCACAGCCCTGGCTTTTCTTTTTTTGGAGAGGGGAGGCAAGAAGAGTGTCACATAGTTACATTCATCATTTTTCAGTCTTTCACAACCTGCCCTGTCAGCTGACAATATCTAAAAATATGAAGACGACTAGTACTTATTTCTGCCCTTTCAGGTCTATACCTTTATTTCGTATAGAGCTGAGAAGGAGCAGATGTCATCTGCTGATGTCAGAAAAGCATTTGTGTTCAGATCTATTGTACCCTGCTAGCTGGACTTTCCACAGTATTTATGAGGAGGTTTCTTGACCTCTTCCAGCAAATGCAATTGGATGGCTTTAAGGAGAAACTGAAGATATGTGCCCCGTTATAGGCCAGGGACCGTAGGCTGCTTCCTCAACACTGCTCAGTGCTTACACACGAGGACAAAGCATTAGCTCCTTGTCACAATGCTTTTCCATTGTTTATCACTAGCTACTTACATCATACCCTGATTTTTATTTACAATGGACTTACCACTGTCTTTTGAATTATTTTTACTTGTACTCCAAAAACTCCCTATGCACTCTAATAACTGTGTGCCACCTGTTTCCTCACGAAGTGACTTGCAAAAGGACATTCCTTTTACTTATGTCCAATCATTTGGTAAAGCATAGTACATTGGTGTGCTCTAGCCTGGTGTCTTTCAGTTCTTATTCCAGTGCTATGTGGCAGAGTGAAGTAGCCAGTAAGAGCTGGGTGCTCAGATCTGTACCCACAGTCCTCCCATCAACTGCAGCAAAAATGGGGAGATGGGATCTTAGGAAGTGTTGATTAGGAAAGGTTGAAATGCAGCTGTAGGGATGATAGTCCAGTAATCATATATGTGTAATTCGAGTAGGCAAGCCTAATACTTTGAATACAATGGGGAGAAGTTGGGCCTGTCGTGTTTAATATATTTATTGATGACCTGAATCAGAGGAATTGAGTGTACCGTAAGTTTGCAGAGGACACCAAGATGGCAGGAAGCGTCAATCTGCCTGGAGGTAGGAAGACCCTACAGAGCAATCTGGACAGGCTGGATCTCTGGGCCGAGGCCAATGGGATGAAGTTCAGCAAGACCAAGTTTTGAGTCCTGCACTTTGGCCACAAAAACCCCAGGCAATGCTACAGGCTTGGGGCGGTGTGGCTGGAAGACTGCGTGAAATAGACCAAGGGTTATTTGTTGATGCTCAGTTGAACCTGAGCCAGTAGTAAGCTCAGGTTGGCCAAGTTTGCCAATGGCATCCTGGCTTGTATCAGAAACAGTGTTGCCAGCAGGAGCAGGGAAGTGACTGTCCCTCTGTACTCTGCTCTGGTATGGAAACACCCTGAGTAAGGTGTTCAGTGTTGGGTGCCTCCCTGCGAGAAAGGCACTGAGGCCCTGGAGTGTGTCCGGAGTGTTTCCCCACAAAGTTGGTGCGGGGTCTGGAGCACAAGGCATACGAGGAATGGCTCAGGGAACAGAGATTGTTCAGTCTGGAGGAGGCTTGAGAAAGACCTTATCACTCTCTACAACTACCTGAAAGGAGGTTGTGGCGAGGACGTAAGTACAAGTTATAGCAAAGGTAACACTGCCTTTATTAATACTGAGCCTGAACCAGCAGGTTTCATGCCCTGAGATAAACTAAAGACAAACACCCTTCACTGACTGCTTTCCTAGCACAGCACGAGTCACAACCAGATGCTCAGATAACATGCCTAAAAACACCTATTACTACTGAAGACTGCTCTGCAGCTGCTGCTGAAGGTGATGCTTATTCCATCTCTCTCTCCTCCTCACAAATTAGTATTGTCTAGTGGAGCCATACCATACAAATGATAGACTGTTAGTTGATAGATCCTACTGTGTCAAGGTGACATGGAATCTCAGCTCCCACATCTATACCCTTAGCAATAATAGGGTGGCAGTGACAAGCTGAAAAACATTTTTTTCTTAAGCAGAAATACCAATGAATCATCTGAAAATCCTGATTGTCATGGATCACTGAAAAGCAATCCCATTCTATTGGTAGAAATAAAGCACCTCTCAGTGACAAAGAATGCAAACAAAGGAAGACACGCATTATGTTGAGGACACTGAAGAGGATCTGGCAGCTTCATTGAAAACTTTGCTTATTCTGTATCAGTTACTTAAAAACAAGCTGTACACAAGCTGAAGCAGCCTGGGGATTTAATTGACACATTCATTTTCAGAAGTATCTCCATCTAAGATGATGTGAGAGATGCAACACAATGTCAATCATTATCTCAAACCAAAGGAATTAGATTTTAATAGGAATTGGTCAGAGGAAGATAAAAAGATTTTGAACAGATTCTGAAGCCTTTTTACAACATATACATGAAAAAGAAGGTAATAAATTCATAATAAATAGGTATGTTCATTCTTATTCTGAATATTGACTATGAGTCAAAATCTGCAGCAGCTTTCATGTCCTACAGGTGTACAATCTGGGTTTAATACTGAGATGTGTAGTTATACAGGGACTATAAGACGCTCCTCACCATGGGATGATTACCAATTCTGATGGTTCTGGCTTCACATTTAGGAGATAGCCTGATGTTGGGCTGCTAGTTTCCTTCAATTAAGAATTCTGTAGCAAAACAAGTCCCGTGTCAGGATCATGAAAGTATTCAGGAAGAAGCAGAATGTACACGTTTCATAAAAGTGTTTCCTTTGGCCTTTGCACTTCAGAAAGAGTTAGCACATTGCTAGAGCTTATTTGAAAGTCATGCTCATGAGACAAAGCCTTATGGGCTTGCTGAGGATGAACTGACAGAACTTCTAGATACTCTGCTTTCTGATTTAGCAGTCAGCACTGACCCCAACCATGCTGCCCTAATTACTGCTAGAGAAACAGAGTAAACAGGTCAACGGAAATTTGTAAAGCTATATGTTTGTTCAGACATGATGGATGGTATTTTAGAAAACTCAGCTAAGCTTGCAGCCTGCCATATAGCCTTAGTAACAAGTGCACTCTAGCCAGAGCACTACCTGAATCTATCTGAACAAGAGGATAAAAGTACTTTTACACTTTTCAGAAGATTTTTAGAAATAAAATCCAAGAGTAGTGCCAAGATGTTCCTATGGTAAGGCAACAGTAACTAAATGTTATTTTTAAGACAGCATTAGATATAAATCAACTGGAGTTTTACCCTAGTTCAGCAGGATAAACTGACCTTAAATACCTGAACATTTTTTCCATTTCGTTTAACGTATCTTCAGGACTCAGTTTCACAGGTACGTAGAATGAAAGTGCTCAATCTCTCGGCCATCCCTACAGCCTCTCTCAGAAACGCACACAATAACTCTGTGTCCTTTCATCTAGTTCAGTTTGTGTGCATCCATCTCATGGGGCATATCTACACCATGTCTAAGTCCTACCGGGGACATCTGTTTTTCCAGTCAAACACAGAGCACAATAAGTACTCCCCAAAACTCCAGACAGATTCCCAATTGCCATTGCTTATGTAAGAAAAAAACACAGATAGGCTGCATACATCCAACCTGGTTGCTGATTATCACACTGAAACTAATGAAAGGGGAAAGTTAGTGACAGTGGTCAGTTTGGCATATGCCTTTAAATAAAAGGATTCCTGAGCAGCTGGAATAGGGATGGGGAAGAAAGCAGCATCAGTGGTATTAGGTGGATGCTGAAGAACCAGTTCAGCACATCCAGCCTATAGCTGCTGAGGGGACACATGCAGAGAAGAGGGGAATAGATAACAGGGAGGTTAGGCAGGGAATCGAATCTGTGTACAAATTACTGTTCATTGCGTGTAATAGGAAACATATCACCGTGCCTACTGAAGCTGAACAACAGCTAAGAGACAATTAGATAATTTGGAGGTTGACAACAGTTGGGCAATCCGGCTCACGGAAAAATCTGTGCAAGAAAAAAAAAAGTCTTATGATGAAAAGATTCACAGGTCCAATTTCATTAAGAACTAAAGAGTGCATGAGTGTACCCAATAATAAAATTAGAAAGTGGAATATCAACTTGACCAAGAAAATAAGAAAAAAGGCTAAGGCAAGAAAATATTTATATACATAAAGACTTTGTACAGTTTCTTCTTCCTTCACTACTATTGCCCACCTGCCTGCATCAGCAGTCACTATAGATGCCATCGTTTTTTTCTTAACCGTGCCACGTGGAGCCACAAGTTTATACAAAATGTGCAGCACACTCTCTCCATCTGAATGTCCAGCCAAAAGTAGTACAGAATAGGGGAAATACTGACAAGTACTACCATTTAGAAATCAGGATTAAGAAACATGAAGTCTTGTCACACAACTGCCATTCTCAATCCACTCTAACATGCTGCCTTACTGAGTTGTTACATCATTCTATCTAACCTTGAGGCAAGTTATCTCATTGCGTTAACATTTGCATATTTATATCTCATCTAAAAATACCTGTAAACATATGTATATAAATACTGCATTCCACCTGCCCATCAGCCCCAGTCACCTCCCACCTCCTGCCCACTAATAGCACAGTCCTGCATCACCTCCCACTCAGCTAAGCAATCCTGTGCTAGCTGCTTTCGACATACTCACAGCTATATATATTTATGAGCATGATAAAATCCTTCTGCAAAGTAAAGATAACTTTTTTTTTTTTCTGTGTTGCAAGAGTTACAATGCATTTTAGAGTCTGTGATGCCAGAGCTTTTTTATACCTTTGTTTATACCTGATTATGTGATACATTTACAAATATATGTATGTCTTTGCAATTCATCTAGTTATGGAAAAAAATATATTCCATAGACTGAAAAGACAGCTGTATTTATGTAGGCAGAAATATTTTTGCTAGCACAATAATTAAATCCTCAATAATTTTCAATCACTACTACATCATATGACAAAAAAAGAACAATGTTATATTTTATTTCTAAGAGGAAATGCGTTCAGGTGTAGAAAGACGATCTGCTGAACACTCTACATATTCTTTGTCAGTGTTCAAGTTAAATGACAGTTAAGAATTCCTAGTGTTACTATGCCATCTATCCAGCCCTAGTACAGTGCAGATATGTTCCAAACCTATAACAGAATGTTTATCATATGATGCAAATACTAATTTTTCTGCAGATTTTATTGTGTGGTTCTTCAATTGCATAGTACTTGATTTCACTATAAAAAGTATGTCATGATTCAACCTGAGATTTTTTTTTTTTGCTTAATTTCATCCTGGTACACTAATCCAACAGCTCTAAAATAAAAATTCCTCTATCGTGGTATTTGCCTTTTTCAAGTGCTTGTTAACAAATAACATAACCTTTTTACTCCATACTTTTTAATTGTTTAAGTTATACAGAGTAATTACTTTTCATGGTCAGTCAATTGTCAGAGCCTGGGGCATCACTCTGCTGAGTTGAATTAGGACCTAATGCATCAAGGTATAGAGCACGCTCCTTTCTTACAACACAAAGAGTAAAGCACTCCCAGCCCTTACGGATTTAGAAGATGCTCCTGGCTCACGTGGTGTAACCACACACAGGAAGAGTACATCAAATTCTCAGTACAAATTAGAAATGAGATTCTCAAAGAAAAGTTTGCAAATGCATGTGTGCTACACAAGTGCTGTATAACATGGATGTACTTGGTGCAAAACGGTGCTGGTAATGAGGGTTTCAATAAAGGTGCCACGGTGGATGGAATAGCAATAGCTACTCACCTGGCTGGCTGGCACAAAGTTAACAAGACCAAGTGTCAGATGCTTTGCTTACAATAACCCCATTCAGTGCCACAGCTTTGGGCAGAGTGGCTGGAAGACACTGCAGAGGAAATGGACCTGAGGGTGCTGGCTCAACTGAACATGAGCCAGCAGTGTGCCCAGGTAGCCAAGAAGGCTTGTATCAGAAATAGTGTTGCCAGCAGGAAGTGACTGTCCCTCTGTACTCAGCACTGGTGAGTGTTAAGACTAGAGAAGAGGAGGATCAGGGCAGACCTCAATGCCCTTTACAACTGACTGGAAGGAGACTATGGCGTGGTGGGAGTTGGCTGAGAACAAAATCGAAGTGATATCAATATTTAGGCTGCTTTGAAAGTAATGCCTTCTATTTATTTCCATGGAAACTACAACAGATACAAAGAGCACCACAGCGCTATTTGATAGAACAAAAGCATTGTATCTCCAATAGAAGAAGAAAAAACACCAATTCAAATCCTTATTTTAATCCTCTCCCCCTCCTTATCCTTAGAGCTCAACTAGCATCCATGTGTAAGGGTCCAAGTACAGACCTACAGGCTACCAAATCTGAGGAAACCAGTGTTGGTTTTTTTTTCCTGAAGATCTGAGCCTGAGTCTTAACACAGATTGTCTTATGAAGTGGCATGAAAACAAAGTACGCATTCCAACGTAGGAGGCAAGAAGTCTAGGAAAGCATTTTAATTATGTTTATGCTTTTCAGTGAGCATAATAATAAGTACAGACAAACAAGTAGGCAGCAACAAAACTCATGGGGATTATTTGTAAACTGCAGTAAAGTTAAACTAATTAATTAAGTGCAATTGATATTCAGTTGCATTATTCTCACTAGGCTAGAAGCAGGATTTAGGTAACATGGACATTTGTTTGAAATGTATTGCTGTACGAAAAGATCGAGACCTCTCTTAAAAATTAAAAGTAGCCTCCCAGAACAAAGGAAGCACTGCAGTGTAAAATAGTAAATAATGAGACCAAGAGAACGTGAAATGGAATGGGCTGCCCAGGGAGGTGGTGGTGTCACCATCCCTCGAGGTGTTCAAGAAACATTTAGAAGTTGTACTGAGGGACAATGTTTAGTGGGAATATTGGTGATAGGTGGATGGCTGGACTGGATTAACTCGGAGGTCTTTCCCAACCTTGATGATTCTAGGATTCCATTCTATGACTCTGGCCTCATTTTTAGGCAAAGACATTTGTTCAATTTTAGGCAAAGGGTTCACTCTAATCTACATAAATAGCTTTCCATATTTCAATGGCTGTCATGACAAAAGGCAGACAAGGTAGATTTCAAAAATCATAGCTGAAGACAAAACCAAGGAAGCCATTCTGTTAAAGAAGGATACTTTGCCACAGTGTAGAACAGGCTGTTTTCTCTTGCAACATTTTGCACTTGCTCTTGGCATCACTAAGCTCTCATACATCCCGGAACACTTCTACACACAATCACAGCATATGATCAGAAATGCAGACTGCACTTTATAGTAGCCCCTTCCCTAAAGCTATTACAGAATATCACAGAATTCAGTGTACCAGAGCTACTTTAAGAGCACACATGATTGCTGAGGTATTTCAACAGCCAAATGTTAATGTTAACTAATGATTCCAACCTCAGCTCAGGAAGAGGACTCTAGTCATCATTTCACGTTGAAAAAAAAAAACAAAAAAAAACCATATATATACTTGGAAATAAGTCACTGAAAGTTAATGGAAGTCTAGGCATACCAACTGGCTGTCTCATTTCTTCATCAGGCCATACTTATACCTGCTGTTCTGAACTCCACGCACTGCACGCTTCTGCTTTTCTCGGCTGCCATCCTTTGTCATCCCCTTTAAAGGACTTGCTGAATGCCATGCTAAGCATACACATATCAAGAAATTCTGTCCATAAAGGACAGTAGGAGTTCCATCTGTAACTCTTTGTGAACTACTGCGGTAATCATTGCTAATCACCCATGTTTCTAAAGTAGTCAATATAAATAATTCCACAAACAACATTTGCGAAGTTCTGACATGTGGCAAATGTTCAGTAGCTATGTTTAGCACATGCTGGATAATCCAAGTTCTTCATACACATTAAATTAGCAATTTTGACTCACGATATAACGAAGAAAAAAAGATTTTTAGAATCTCTTTCAACTATAATGGGAAAAATGTGTGTCATGCAAGAGTGATAAAAACATACAGGAAAAGGTGCCTCCTTAATATAACAAGCAAGATACTTGTTCTACTTTTGTACCACCGGTTATCACTAAAGCTATTCTGTCATTCAGCACAGAAGAATCCTTGGGTAGCACATAGCTGCTGCAATCACTCCTGTATCACCCTCAGCTAATACTCTGAATACTGAAATGGTAGAAATGAAACGTGTATGCTGATATCCAGCTGACAGAATAGTCCCTTAGGGAAAGAACAGACACGCTTAATGTTATTCCTTATGAAGACTTCCATACTTTTTCCAAAACTGTGCAGCTTTTGTTCGCATAAATTCTGGTGTTCATTCTATTTGGGAAGGAAATGCTCGGTTGTTTCTCTTTAGAGGAAGTATCACAGTTACATTTACCTTCTTTGGAGAAAGTAGAGTGGCTGCAAAATGGAACATCTTCCTACTAAAAACTCAGATTTTGCTGGAGAAATTTGAATATTTTATTCGCTAATGCCTTATACTTCCCAGCTCCGATGTTCTCTCTTTCCATGCAACCCTGCCATTCCCAAGCACCAGAAGACCTCTGAATGATGAGAATCATCACCCATCAAGGATTACAGTAGCCAAAGACCATGAAAAACTTAGCAAACATCTCCTTGGAGATACTACAGCAGAAGGACTCGCATAAAAATTAAAAGCAGCTAGAAGCAAAGTATTTGGCTGAAAACATTGTGGGTGTTCATTCATTTTCCTTTGCAAAAGAAAACAGAAGATTGCAGATGGACTTCTGAAACCATTTGTAAAAAGCAAAGTGAAAATAGCTCATTATTTTAAGATTCAGATGAATAGTACCAATGTTATCACTCTGATTACTAACATGGTATTTAACAAAAGAAGAAACGTGGTAGTTAAGAGGAGTACTTTCAGTGGTGAAAGGATGATGACATGGGAGGCTTAATCAAGTCAGAACGCAGCCAGAAGCACCAGTGAGGGGTGGAGGGTTGGGGAGAAGAAAGGACTGAGGAATTGCAGCTCTAATTGACCTTAAAAAGCCATGAAACCACATTGTAAACTTCGCCTCTAGAAACAGCCACCTGACCTCTCCTCAGACTGGGGCAACTTTTCTTGCTGTTGCCACTTTTTACCCGCAACTGCCAATTGATATATACCTTCTGAAAAAGAAAAAAGCATCATGCCCAAAGTGTTTTCACTTCTCTGAAAAGCTTCTGGCTTGATCTTTCCTTTGTCCAGCTCTTAGGCAGCTATTTAGACGAATGCAAATGCTCAGCAAAAATGCAAAGCATAAAAGATTAGATTCCTCATCAGTATATACTTACATATTATCACAAGATTCCTTCCAGATGACAACAAACAGGCAGAAGAATAGCTGGGTCATATTGCATCAAGGTAACTTTTTGTTCTGCAGCAAGGCAACTTAAATGTTCCCTAAATGACTCCCTTAAATTTGCATATTATGTGGATACCACTTCAGTTCTTAGTGTCTGACATACAATGCAGATTGATTCCTGGGGTATTCAGCCGTGGTAGAATTCCACAGATTCCCCTCTCCTGCAGGATCTCAGAGTGTTAGTAAACATAACAGACAACCAATCACTCAGGCTACAGTAACACACACATCTCCAGAAGGCAGCGAGAAAGCCTTAAATAAAACATAGAACCAGCCTTCAGTAGAGTGCATTGAGACAAATGCCAGGGATGTGAAAGGTGGCGCTGGGATTACCAGTGACGTGCTAATGGTTGTTGAAGCAATCTCTGTGCCTCCTTCTCTCTGACTCACTGCCTCCCCTTGGAGGCTCCTCTCACGTCATTAAGGGACTGCGGGTTATTCACAGATCACTGACTAAACGCAAGCTTTAGCTTCCTGTCTGCATTCCCTGGTCATATGAAAAGGACTGAGGTCACTGCCAAGCAGCCTCTGAGCTTTTTATCAATCGGCTCAATGAAATAATAAAAAAAAAAAAATTAAAAAAAAAAAGACAACAAAATAAAAAACTTGAGTACCTTCTGCTCTCTTGTTTTTGTGTTGTTGTTTTTGTGTTGTTTTTTTTTTTTTTTCCCTGAAATCAGGACTTGCCTTTTTGTTATGTGCTGCTTTCCCCAAAGGGTTAAACATTCCTCTGATCGCAGCAAAAGATGTTTTATGGTTTCTGACTCTTTCCAGAGGCTTCTGACTAATAATGCAAGATGAAATACATACATAGATATAAAACTCCCAGGTTTCATACAAGAGTCAGCTTTCAGAAAAGTTTTCTGAGAAACCTCTTATTACTCTCAGAAGCAAATGAACCACAACTCAACCTAACCATTTTCTTGTACTTCCACACCTGTTTCCAGTTACTTTTACAGTGTGCTGTGCTGCCTTCTCACGTGCTTTTTGTACCATCACTATAGTTGGAAGCGCTGCAGGCACTGCTCGTGCAATGCGTTCGACTCAAGCCCCTTCCGAGTCACTACTGTTACCACTCAGTTTAAGTGTTACACCACTGCTCATTTCTTTAAACTGGATTCCATGAGTTAGTCATCATTTTTAATGTGAATTTAGGTTAAAGCATTACATCCCTAAATGAAAGAAGCATGACATAGGCAAGCCCCAGTGCACACACTGTTGTATGTGTGAATGGTCCCCTGGATCAATCGCAGTGATTTTTTTCTCTTCCAGGTGGAAATAATCTAGCCTACAAAATTTATGTTTATATAAGATAAACACAACCATACTATGAGAATGGAATGAGTACAGTTGGAATTAATATGGTAAGGTGGTATAATATTTGTGTGCAGAGAAAGCATCAATAACAAAATTACTTCACATAGGATGACAAAAACGAAGCACTCAAATCCTACGTTTCAAAGAACACAAGTTTCAAATGCAGTGCAGCCCATACAAGAAACACGGATGCATAAGTGCAGCCCACTCATGGGCTGTTTAGGTACCATCTTCCTGTAAACTTCAAGGGTAGCTGTCCAAAATCACCTTCCCCCTATGTTAGTTATTCTGTTTTTCCATCAGTAATCCTCAGTCGGATTCAAGATGGCACTTCTGCATACAGCCCTCCTCGACAGAAGGGAAGTGTTAATGATTTCACTCCATCGCCCTCTGGTATTCCCAGACTGCTCAGCTAATTTATCATAAAACCTATCTGATCAGACTTGGTATTATTATTTTTCTCAGAAGATAACTTCTGTTGGTTGCCAGGGTTAGGACCTGTGCATAAGCACCTCACATAGTAACTGTAAAGAGGGTTAGAATAAGGCTTTCTCAACCCAAAAACCTGGGAGAGCACAGAAAATAGGAAGTGTAAGGATAGCAACAGACTTAATCTGCTACAGCCTTTTTGTCTGCTAACACTGAAATGGAAACGGTAACCCAGAAATGAGATAGTCAGCAGAAAACACCCTGGAGACTACAACATGTTAAAGCACTAGAGCAAAATCTTCCAGACCGTATTTCTTAGCACCCCAGCACAGCCCATTTAACGGAGCTGTGGCAACGAAGCAGACTAGGGAGGATTCTATTTTCCATCTCCTCCCAAGCACTCCACGAAAGGAAATACTTTGCCAAGTTCTCAGTTTACATTTTGTGACAGGGTGATGCTCTTAGAAATTAGCCATACTCTCTGCTGAAAGTATAGGATTTTTTCTGTCATGACTAAATCTCCTGAAATAACAAGTCAGTTTATTTTCACACCCTACAGTTCTCTGTGGTAAAGAAACTCCAATTTATTTTTGTCTCTCTTCTGCCTATTTTCAACATTTGTGACACTTCTACTTTATAAGATAAACATTTGAAAAGGAAGACGTCTCTGCACTACAGAAATGCACTTTTATCACATTGGCTTTTTAAAAGTAAAGTTCAGCCCTGAGAAGGGGGAGAAATCACATCATCTGAAAATGACTTTGGATAGTCCTGTATATGAATTATTCATGTTCTACGTTATAGTTGTCTTTATTCTCCAAGAAATATCAAATGATTCAGCAAGCCTATGATTTTCTGTGTTAATCAGATGGCTGACACTATGCTCAGGCCTGACGATGGCCAAAAAAGAAAGGATTTCTTTGTGTGAGCTAAGTGCAAAGACTCTTGATGAGAACCACTCATTTGCACATCTTTATGAGATAAGACGTTCAAAAGGAACTTACACTAGTGAGGGTGGAAAATTCTATCTTATGATTTATAGCCCAACCATTAAGACATGGAGGTTGATATTTCCACTAGAACTACTATATACAGAATGAGCTACAGCTTTCAGTTCTATCCAGAAACAAAATGCACACTTTCTCCTTTTTTTTTATCCTTTCAGACCTGTTAATATAGCTAACATGCCCTGTGGTTTATTTTTCCGTTGCATTTCACACATCATCACTATTTGTGCAAAAAGTCATGGATACACATACATGCCTTAAATCATGTTTGGAAAGATAATGCTTGTCTAAGAGTTAAGAAAAACAATCTAAACAATTGTCTCTCTAGTTTGATTACTGTTTGTTCATCTGTTCAGGCGTCCAATACATGATGGACACCACAGGTGGACTGGTGAACCCACTCACTGTTTTGATAACAACACAGTTTTACATTAGCCCAGTGGTAACACAAAGCTGTAACCTTAAGTACGTGTACAAAGGAAGGCAGACCATCATGAACAGGCATAATCAGTTTCAAACTCGTGATATAGGTTCTATAAAGATACAAAGTATGTCCTTGAGTATTTTTATGTCCTACAGCCTCTAACAGAGGTACGATGGAACAGACACATTTTGAAACCCCATGACAAAAAAGATACATCTCCCTTTGATCTGCATTTAACCCAAGAGTTACAGTATTTGCCATTTCCTATGTTGTATGTGAGTTAAAGCACTAATTTAAGCTAGGTACATTTGAAAAATAAGAATTAACAAGTGATGATGGATTACTGCAAGCAAAAAAGACTGTCCAGTAAGATTAGCAGCTAGAACCTGCTGTTGCTGCAGCATCTGCTGCCTACTGAAATTAATTGTTGTGATTTCATTGTTTTTTTCATATTAAAAGAGATAAGTTATAAAATATTAAAAGTTTAATTAAAAGAAATTGAACTTTTTTTTTTAATCTTATTTGCAGTAAATATAAATTTTCAAGGCCTCATTGAAGACTGAATTTGATTTTGTCATTTTTTGTTTTTTACGTACCAGCAATGTGCTTAAGAAAACAGAAGGAAATGAAGTCAGTTACCACATTACATCCCTAACTAACCCTTAAAATCTGACTAACCCAGAAAACAGAATGAAGGGAGGCAAAGTGCAAACTGACTGAAGTAAGCGAATCATACACCCACATGTGAGGGGAGGAAGAGGAAGACATGGGAAATAATGCAGCAAGAATGAGCATTGACAGAATCTACAATGCATATCTCAACTACAGCATTCTTGTTTTGTGTGTGAGGTACTATTCCAAGGAGAAGAGCAGGAAAACAAGACACTCCAAGAATAAAAGCCCATCCATAATAAATATTTAATGTTCATTTTTTCCCTGTTCAGTGGCTGAGGTGCACACAGCTGCTGTTCCAGGACCCTTCTACATTTTGAAGCTTCTATTGCAGGCAGAGCGAAGAGTATAAGGAACTAAAATACAGTCAAAAGCAACCACTTCTTTGCTTCACTCTCACGGTTGGGACAACAGTTGCTTTCTGTTAGTTTGATTCACTGCTTGCTGGAGGGATCATGCTTTTAGATAAAGCTGATAGAGTATAAAACAGGTATGCTGTAAAGCAACGGGTTTGCATTAGAGGTTGGTGTGTCTGACAGCATCAATTGCCTTTCAGTAGCTTGTTACAGAAGAAGAGGATGTGCAGATATCATCGTGATAACATCATCAGTATTGAGCAAATCAAACAAATGATTAAATAAATTAGTAATGGAGATTTTGAAAGAGACTAATGAGAACACAAGGCATACATACAATATTTATTTTCCATAATCTTTTTAAAACAATCACTTCTCTCTGATATTGGTTATATTATATTAATTTTACTAAAGCTCACAGCTACGGCATTTCTTGGCAAATTGTATGAAACAGATGTCTGAGCCTGAAGACACTAGCTTCTATTTTTCCCCCAAATAGTGAGCTGTTAGCATTCTTTCTGCTGCTAACATATTGAAATTTGCTGCCATTTTCTCTCCTGTTGCTTCAATGTTAAATCAGAAAATACATTGTTGGTTGGGTGAGAGAAAGTAGATGTATTATGCTAAATTGAGGATTACAAAAAAAAAAAAAAGATATGAATAGATTCCCTTTCACAGCATTGCCACCTCCAAAAGAATACGCTGTGGGAGAGGATGCTGGAAGTATTTTCAGCAGTCAGTGAGGAAAAAAAGATAGTGTGTAGTAAGTGCATGTAATAAGAGTCAGGAATACATCAAAAGAGATGTTCTGTTCCATGTCCTGTTAGCTTCTTTTGTTACTGCTAAAGCTACTTAGAAACTGAAAGCTTGTATTCCAAAATTTGGATGTCAGAGGTTTATCTTGGATTTTCTTTCCAAATAATTACCATTACTTTCCATATTTTTATATGCAGAAACCTGTATTTACTAGCAATTCATTTTGTTCAGTGAGATTTCGTAAAACAGAAAAAAAGCAAAACATGACAACTGTAATTTGTATATCAGATCTAATAATGATAGTTCCTTAATTCTATTCTGAGAGCTTAGGAACTGTAAAGAAAAGGTTTACAAAATCCTTTGAAAGAGAGGGAAGAGAAAGCACAGATGATTGGAAGAACTGTTGGGTACTATACTTAAAGCCTTTCTGCTACAGTATTAAAAATACATTGTTTTAGGAAGAGGAGAAATTATTGAACTGATGGCATTTGTCCAAGTAAAAAGAACTATCACCAGTGAAATGTTTTAGTCCTCTCAGCTTGAAATAATTTAATTATAGTCAGAATTAACCTCCGAAATGGTTAATTCTGTGACAACTAACCACAGTAACAGGAACTTTCCCCTCTACGGCTGCTGCCATGTTAGGTCTGCAAATAGCAAGCCACCTCTTTCTGAGGAAAAGCACGTTCAGCCCTGTCACACAGTCAAATGAAGGGATCGAGCACTACACAAAATGACAATAAAAGAGCCCAGCGTGAATGGACACCCCCCACATTTTTCCCAAGTTCAGGTCTGATGACATTTAGCATACGAACTATGTTTTCAGGATATATTTTCAATTCCATTCCTATCTTGCTTTTCCCAATAGAACCTTCCTTTATCAGTTACTACAGAAAGAATACACCTAGCACTGCTTCTTGTTAATGAAACAGTATTTTCAAACATGTTTAATGAGGAACTTTCCATGTTTGTGAAATCCAGCATCAGACAAGCGGTGATACAGACCACTATGTCCCTGAACTCATCAGCATCCTGGTAGGAAAGCCTAACAAACAAAATGCATCAGCAAGACAAGACTCACCTGCAGTGCTGAATAGATGCTTTTTGACTATGTTCTCCAAAAAGAGCCCGAGGAAATACATTTGTTTTTAAAAGTCTGCAAACTTGACAAGCTAGCTTTACTAAGCTGTCTGCAACCATGCTGCAGTATTTTAGATTAGATATGCCTTATTGATCTCTGTAAGAAACACTTTTGGGTATAGAATATGCTAAGTAATTATTACGCGGAAAAACTAAAGACAAGTCTGCTACTTTTTCAAACTCTGGCATCACTGTTCTGTGACACTGCTTTCAATTCTGTGAATTTGGAATTAGAAAGCTAAAGAGAGGTATACTTAACTCAGAAAAGACTAAGAAAGGAGCTGGTGGATAAAGAAGAAAAATAAAACAGAAAAACCTCCAAGTTTGGTGAGCAATGCAGGGAAATCTAAAATGTGTGCTACCTGTTAAGTCTCTTCAGATGTTTGAAGGGTACTGTTAACAATCAGGTCCACTTAATATTGGGAACTGCATCATTCGGAGTAATCTGGTGAAATTTATAAATCCCAAAAGAGGCAACAGATTTGAGAAAAAAAATTTAATAGTCAAATCCTTCAAGAGCAGCTGACTGCAATCAGTTCAGATACATGTTTTTGGGTAATACACAAGGCTAGAACACAGCAGTTTCGTACTCGCTTATCAGGTCTACACAGTACCAGCAAGCCTAGGAGTGGCTCATCTCTCATTGCTTAAATTGCACATTACTAGCAGGGATATTGATACAGACACTTTCTCATTCTTTATTTCATCTATTTCAACTGTAAACCCCTCAGGGAAAAAACTGCTTCTTGCTGTGTGTTCACAGAGTACCTTGCACAGTGGGATTCTAACTTCAGTTGAGCTCTACAATTGCTGCAATAATACAAATAATAAATGATAATGTATCAGACCACCAAAGAACAGCCCTCCAGTTTAATAAATGTAAATCCTCACTTGAGATAGTTAAATCAACTCTGGACTTAAAAATATATATTTTAGGGAATAATCCTGTACCGGTGGGGGCATAGCTGACCTATTTTTATCTCCAACTCCATGAATCACAGAAGTTAAAATGGACGTATTACAGTATCAAATGTCTATTTTGAATGACATAATAGGAGGAGAAATCTTTTGAAGTTCCTTTTCTTTCGGGCACAGCACTCTACATATTAAGCACAATGAAAGGTGCTTATCTTTGAAATATGGAATAAAAGCTGTTGACCTTTCAAACATAAAATCTTGGTGAGCTTTGGTATGGCTTGGTCTGATTATATTACAATGGTTAGAAGGTAATCTCTTATGTATGCTGTCTAGACACATCATCTCTTATCAGTAATCTGAGGGAAAAAATTGCATCTATAGCAAAGCAGTGATGTAGCCATCTTTGTTGAAAGACCAGGATACCATGGCTTCACAACAGACAACAAGAGATGCATGACATTGCTAAGCAACGCTATGAGCTAGTGAGGTTTTCTCTGGTTTCATATGGTGTGGTAGTTAGGGAAGAAAGAGCAAGGAAAAGAAAGACAAAAACAACCAAATGAACTGAACAGTGCAAGAAAGAAAAGTAACAAATGAGAAAGCAGGAAAAATAAGTGTGAATTAATAAGGCAATTGTAGAATATCAAAACTACTTATCCATGAAAGCCCTGTCATCATTTTCTAATTAAAAAGTCATAAAAATCAATATGTTTGCCAATGGATCCTCAGCTAAACTTTTATCATCCTATTTTCCTCTAAATTTTATAATAGCATACAGTCTGGATAATGCTTCTTAAAATGAACTGTATTTTAAAGGAAATGACACCGTTTCTTAAAGCTGCTCTCCTGCAGGAAGGCTACAGAACATATGAAAACTAAAAAAGTGGGATCAAAGGTGACTGACAGAACGTTTAAGCACCTCAAAGAATAGAACAATTGAATAAACGGTGCAAACATTTTCCTCCATGGCTTGACAAGCTATTTGCACTCCAGAAAACAAAGCTGTTCATTTGTCCTCATCTTTTGCCTGTTTGAGGTTAACTCTCAGATGATGACAACATGTTTGTCTCTATGAATAGACGCTTCCAAGTTTTGATTTTTAATATGAATATTTGCTACTGCTCATTTATTCTCCATGAAGACAATGGCGTTAAAAGTCTTCCCACCAGAAAAAAATCCAGCAGGTAATTTTTGAAAGCATGGCTTGAATTGTTCCTAAGTAAAATCAAATGCATGTTCATATGCAAGAGAATCTATTCTAGAACTCTTATCATACAGTCATGTTTTCAGCTGAATTATAAAAGAGCATAAATTAAATTTTCTAGACAAAGTCTTCCACATCCCTTCCCCAAATCACATTATTTTCAGTTCTTCCCATGCTCTCCGATTCTCATGCAGTTTTCATCTTCTGCCAAATAAGTGACATTTAATAAAAGATTAATGAATGATCCCAATCCATCTCTCATTCAGTGGTGCGGGAGAGTACTGTCACCTTGTCTACACACACCTCCTTTCAGGAAAATGTGTACGCTCCAAATTTACCTTCTGACCTGATTTTCCACGGAGCACTTCCTGATAAACTAGAGATACCGTGCCAAATTATGATCTCTTAACTCCTTGAGGAGAGTAGGGTGGATACTTTACAACAGCCTGATAAATCATGTAGAATTTGATGCATGGCATTTCTCACTGTGATGTAAAATTGTTAAAAAGACTGTCCAAAACAAATGGATTAAATGTCATTATAGCAACAATTATATCTATAATCATTGCACAAGTCAAAACAGACCAATGTCTCACGATTGGTCCTTCCCAGTGACAAAGATTTTCCTAAAAAGAAACAACTTAGCTATTTAAAAATCAGAGAGTAGAAATCAAAGTATCTTTTTGACACAGAACATGAGTCCCCGACTTCCTATATTTTAATTCCAGTCAGCCTGGACTTTCTAGTTTTGTAGTGTTTTCCAAGCACAGAGCATGAACCACATGAAATTCACTTCCACAAGAGAGAGCATCAAGTACAAGCTAAATAAACCAGTTACAGAATTATTGTTCTTGATTTCTATTTGCTTCATTAACAGGAGCAAAAGTGAACTTGGTAAACAAGTGAGAATCACAATCCGCCTCTGGGCAGCAAACCTGTAAGAAAGTACTACCAATGAAGTTGATACTTCCTAACTATTATTTCTCTGTAGGAAGACTGATTTTCTCTGCAGTTTTCTAAGAATTCTCAGTCTTTACTGAGTGCCTACAATAAGTAGTTTATTTTGCAGTGTCTGTCAGTCCAGAGGTTGTTCAAATACTCTTTCCCTCTTAATGAGAACGTGCTTCTAATCTTGTTGCTAATGGCCAAGAAGCATGCTCCATTAGACTGAGGACTCTCCACTTATATGTCTGGCAGGACTATGCAGGATTTGAAGCATGATGTAATTAGATAAGCTTTTGCTTTATGGTGGGAATGACCCTCAGTCCTCTTCCCGTTTCTGCACACTTCTAAATCTCATCTCTCCTTAACACTGAGAAACATCCGAAAATTCTTTAATTCTTTATTCTCTAAGTCCAACAACTACAGGAAAATCTTTTGCAGTATTTTAGCCACTTAATACTCTTTCAGTTTTGTGAACAAGAAGTGACTACAAACCACAAGAGGGAGCTCATATTGTTCTGTTATGCGCAACAGCAACGTTTGGAGGCTCACGAGATAATTTGCCTTAAATTCATTTGGTACAGAAGTGAGAAAGGTCATCAGATATATTTTAATAAGCAAGATACAGATGCGAGTTTAAATTAAGATAGATCTTAATTAAGGATTTTTCAACAAAACAAGGAATGTTCCAGGCTTTGTTCAACAAAACAAAATGGTACTTATTAACTATAGTTTTTGATAAGAAAAGTTTACAGTTTACAGCTGCAACTCTTCTATGAGTAACTCCACTGTTTCAGTGGGACCACTCATTGAATGCTAGATCTCCATCATTAAGAATAATTGCTATGAAATTCATCCTAGCTCTATACAGAACACTATATAAAGGCTAATGTTCCTACAAGAAAATTAAGATCAAGAAGTAATAGGAACAGAGTTCTATGAAGGCTCGGAATAATCTTGAGCCTCTTACCATTAAAATTGAAAAAAAAAAAAAATCATCAGAGCAGCAGTGTGAAGGAAAAAAAAATGAGGTTGGTCTGCACTCAGAAATCATCAGTTGCTGTGTCTGCAGTCAATGCAAACCTACACAAGTGCAGCGCAAAGAGATGCTACAGGGAACTGTGAAACAAACATCCGGGGAACACATATTACCTGCTTCAGAACATGTCCTCTGCCATAGCTGAACTGCTTCCTGAAGACCTCTTACTAATATTTAGGACTGTAGAGCTCTAAGCGTCCTCAACTATATGACATTCCTCCATTCCCACATTCTCCAAACTTGATACGTCAAAACTTCTGAGATGTCATTTCGTCTTTTTTGGGTTTTTTTCCTTTACCATTTCCATCTAACTAATTACAGTCCTATTCATCATGACAATCCCTCCTGCTTCCTATTGCTTACCTCTTTTAAATAGTTGGTAGGTTGGTTGTTTTTCCATATACACTTATCCACACAAAAATTCACACACACATTGGAGTTGAGGATGATTAAGCCTGGACATTAGAGCCATGAAGTATCAAGAAAGTGATTCAAGCACAGAATTAAGCAGGGAAGGTTTGGGTGCTGATTTTTTTGTTTCTTCTTTTTTGTTGTTGTTTTTTATGGTAGTCATTTTTTGTTGGTGATGGGGTTTTATGTTGAAAGAAAGTAATTCCTGGAGAGACTGATATAAAAACCTTCAAAATTTTATCTGGTATCTCAAGCTTTTCCTATGTTTCACTAGTAATAGTTCCCCATGCACTCTAACTAATTGCATATGTCCAGAACATGCATCTTTTAGATCATTATATTTTAGATACTTGTCTGAAACTATTCCTTTCTTGAGGCTCTTTCAAGCATTATTGAAGTTTTCAACAGGGATCATTTATATAGAAAATAAAAATTAGAGGTATTATTTTCTGTGTGGATCTATTTCAATTTTATTTGAACATTTATATATTGGTTTATGCTTTACTTAGAAAAGCAGAGAAAAACAACAAGACTGTGGTCTACTGTGCACACAGACTTAGCCACAAGTTGTTCCAACATCTTGCTGAAACATAACAAACTTTCCTGAAACGTATGTAGATCATTAGTGGTTTCAACTAAGTGCTGTTTATTGATTTTAAAAGACAACTCCTTTCTACATGTAGCTCTTGGCAAGCTCACCCACAATCCTTTTTATCCCCAAATCTTCCCTGAAGTAAAATGTAACACCTCCAAATTTGTACTGTTACTACTAGCGAATTAAAAAAATATATTTGAAGATGTGCAGATACGTAACTCCATGCAGATGGTTTTTGCATGCATCTAATCTGCTACATTGCAAACCTATACATGTTACTGGGTTTTATGGTGACATAAATGCCACTAAACCCCACAGCATATTTCTCCATGTTTAGTGGTAATTTACATTTCTGTTCATGTCTCCTCAGTAAACTGCAGAAAATTAGATTTGCATTTGCTTTATTATGATGTCAAATATTATTTGTAACTTATTAGAAGTGACGCACGGATGTAAAAAAAAAAAAAAAAAAAAACTAAATAAAAGACCCCGCTCTCCCTACAATCCAAATTAAAACAGTAGTGGAGGAGAAAAAAAGGAAAAAGAAAGACCTTGTTAAGGACAAAGCTGTACACATTTATGTAATAAAAGCATGGCTGACCTTTTCACAGTCCCCAAAATTGCCAGCTACTGTAAGGCTTTCCATAAGCTGCCTGCCAAATTTATAGAAAAACTGGCCACCTTCCTACAGTTCACATCTGTGTTCAGTTGCACGCAGCAAGAAGAACATAAGACATTGAGAATATTTGATTGAAGCCAATCTCTAACATTATTTCTGATGAGAAAGCTACTTTACCATGGGAAAGCACCAAAACAAGTACTCTCGATTGTTAAAAAACATTTGATTAAAAATAGATCACTTGAAAACAGAGTTTACTTCTACGTATTAAACTCAGTTAAATCACTGCATAATGTCTGAAACAAACATTCCTATTGTACCAATGCTACAGAGAAAGCATAACCTCTACATCTTTATTGTCCAGAGGCCTGGATCCCAGCTAAAGCAAGGGAAACATTTGCAATGCATGGTTTAATTATTAATGAGCATTTAATGACACTAGCAAACCACAACATGAACTGGCAAGAGAGGAAGCCTTTCCTAAGGAAAGGCACAACACTCCACCAGTCTAGTTTGGAACTTGAATTTTACAGTTTGTGTGGGAAATATTCATTACAAGGCATGATCTTGCAAAAATCCTGATTATTTAATGAATGCATTTGTGTTTGCTCACCAGACCTTCTCTTACAGTTATAAAGAAGTGAAGAACCAGATAATCCATCCTATGAGGCTGCCATGATATTCTCAATTTTCCTGGTATGCAGCTGCTTAAAACAACTGCTGCCATAGCTGCTTATGACCTCTCAGAGTTCCCAATTCAAATCTAACCACACAGACAGTC
Source organism: Odontophorus gujanensis (assembly GCA_013399175.1). Taxonomy (NCBI): domain Eukaryota; kingdom Metazoa; phylum Chordata; class Aves; order Galliformes; family Odontophoridae; genus Odontophorus; species Odontophorus gujanensis. The sequence goes on along the minus strand of VXAB01009420.1, from coordinate 131,695 downwards.
TCAGTACTCCCTAATTCTCAGGGCACCAGTTTTAAATGTGAGATTTTTGCCTCGTGAAAGGAAAAAGACTTGTTGAATTTAGGTAACTGCTGATTCAGGGCTAAGAAGTTGTGTCATGGGTGTAATACAAAAACACGATTCAAATACATGATTCAAAACCCTTCCAATATCCAGAAGAGCTATGTAAGAACGTTTAAAACATTCTTTTGGATGCTTTTTACCCCATGACCTTAACAAATGCAATCTCTACAAAGACCAGGTTTACTCTGAAATGTTCTCAAAATCTAACAGAGGGCTCAAAGCCTGACCAACAGTAATACAAACATAGAGGCAGTATAGAATGGCACTGCAGAGCACTCACTCTCGATTGCTTTGCAGGGTGCAACACAACCTGATGTTCACAAAGGTCAAAATTGCCAAGGAACTGGCAATTGCATTTAAAATACAGGGCTAATGAAAAAATAAGCACAAGAAGCCCTTACCTTTCATGCTTGAGGGGCATTCCAAACCACATGCAGTGTCAGTGCTCCAATCTCAGGTATCTTTGGCAGAACTGTGAAAGTAGGACGCTTCTGTTCAGGTCTCTTCTTCCACCTGCAAAGATAGACATAAACAAAAAGGTATTACTGCTGTCCACATCTTAAACAAGAATTCCTATTAAGATGTAGAAAATCAGACTTTTTCGAGCAATGAACTTGTTTCAATTTCACAAACTAAAAACATTTACAATCACTAATCACATCTGTAATCTAGCCACTGCTATCAATACTAGTACTTAAATAAAAATATCACACTTCATTTATTTAGGTTTATTATGGGAACTGAATTTTCTATATTTAGTGAAGTCACTGAAATATAAAACATGCAACTGCATTAAACAATCAAACATAAAATAAAAAAACATATATGAAGGTGTATAGTAATGCGTGCTATTTTATTATGCAGGCTCTCAATGTTAGAAGCAGCTGTTGGTGGTACAGCAGTAAAGGCTGGACCTTCCAACCAATATCCCATTACACGTTGCTGCCCTGTGACAGCTGGCAGCAGAGGGGGAGTCTGAGAAACAGTGTCTGACATGGAAGTGCTCATGAAGCAAAGGTGTGTCACTGAGTTTGTCCACGAGGAAAAAGCGAGACCCACAGACATTCATCAGTGCTTACTGAACACCTATGGAGACCCAAACAATGCATGTGAGCACAGTGAAGCAGTGGGTGGTGCATTTAAGCAGTGGTGACAGTGATGTGAAAGACAAGCCACTTCTGCACAGCCATACTGTATGGGAACTGTTGTATCACGGCCTGAACCACTGATTGATCACCAGAGGGAATCACTGAGTCAGCCACAGGAGCACAGGTAAAGGCAATTCACCTGTGTGAGGGCTCCACCTCTCCCAGGCCCCATTTAAGGGCTGACCACCAGTAGGGATGGTTCTCTTGTTGGAGATCCCTCCTGTATAGAGTTCCAGGTGAGCCTTGACCATCAGTGACAGGTGAGCCCTTCTTAATTTATTGGGTGTCTCTATACCATCTGGATAATCTGTTCAAAGGTATACTATCCTTCTTAATTATATCGTGTGGGTACTGCTCATTCAGGGTACCCACCCTACATACCCTATGCACGCAGATCTTTATGACTGCAGCATGCAGGCTCTTGTTCATCACTATCAAGAATGCACATACAATGGTGGGTGGCTGTGTTGAAAAATATTATTTGTAGCTGAATGTTTGCACTACCCAACGGTGTTACTGAGCTCTCTGTATCTATTGCTGTTTCCATAGAAATAAATAGGAGGAATTACTTTCAGAGCAGTCTATGTAAATCTATAAATCTTGAGACTGTCTTGACAACTGAAAACTTGAAAGAAGTTTTGTTTTATTGGTAACTTACAGGCTTTCATTAAAAAAAAATAATCTAGAAAAAAATACACCTTGCTCTGAAACTCATTCTTAAAAAATATGACAAGTGCCAAAGCGCTAAATTAAACATACTTCTTGAAATCTGTAGGTTTTGTTTTTCTGTCAAACAGTTAGGGATAGATGTTGTGGATGGAAAGCAAAAAAAAAAAAAATAATTTTTAAATTGTCATTGGAAAATAATTCAAACATGAACAGGTCTGTATGTAAATAAGGACTGTTATTTATCACATTTTTTTAAATTGTTGTTCTAGCTTTGATATGTTAACTGCTCTCAGATAAACTTATTGACAAATAATGAAAGGAATGTGCACACTGGTCTTCAATTCAAAAGACACCTGTATATTCCTGTTCCTATTACTTTGATGCTACTCTAGGCTACTGTCTAATAGAAGAGAGTCTCATCTGTAAAGAGGCAAGATCTCACTAGAAGATATTCCTGCTTCTCTGTGTGTCATTAATGGAAAAAATATTAAAAACACTGTTGTGATGTACAGTTTGAGCTTTTTATGCTTAGCATGAATGTTAGCCCATAAACTTTTACATAACAATTCAAATACACCAACGTAGGAATAATTTCCGTATCTTATTTACTTTCCAAAAGGTTAGCCTCCAGTACTCCTACTTTGTCAAAGATTATTTTATTCCTCTCCATGCAAGAAAAACTAACAAGCAACATCTCTAAAAGAGAATATCTATCTGTCCTGTTGGGACTCCTATTTAGGCATAGGATAGAACTGAAGCAAATTAGTGCAAGCTCAAGGCAGGATACTAAGAATCTGCTACATATGAAGAGTCTGTTCTACATCTGAAATAAAGTTACTGTGGTTATTCTGTAACTTTACTAGTTAAGCAAATACAGATACTCTCCAACTTAGATTTCTCTGACGCAGTGGTCCTGTTCCCACGATAAACCTAATTAACTATCAGAAATATGAATCAGCTTACATTTTCTGTGACCCTCAGATTGCAATGTGAATGCCTGAATATCAGTTTTTCCCCCTCAGTTGCATTCATCTTCACATATCCTTGTTCTGTTCCAGCACTGATGTAAAAGTGGTGTGAAAAAGAACAAAATGATTTTGTTTCTGGCTCTGCCTTTTTAGTTTCCACTTGGGAGAAGCTTGAGGCTTTTTGCTCTGTCTGGTTGGAAGACAGGGTTTACCTTCTAAAGAGTAAAAGTTGCTTATTCTCATCTCCTTCAGTGTCTTAAGGTCTTAGAGGGTATTTCAGACTCCTATATTTGGTATGAAAGGGCAAAGAAAGAACTGATTTAAACTTCCTAGCATTTTCCAAACTCACTCCTGTCCTCTCTATATTGCAGTATTTTCACCTAGTTTTCATAGAAATTCTTGCACATAGTTTTCTGTACACTCACCTGCAAGCTGGTGAGTGAGGAACACAGAAAGGCACAGAAAAGGAGAGGATACTGTCAACATTTGTGCTGACTTCTAAATGCTAGACTACTGGGAGAGAAAGAGAGGTAGACTGCCATGTCAGGCAGAAAGCAAATAAGTCTCTGGGGAATATCTGAGAAGCATTAATCTTGGTGAGTTGGACTACTGGAATGTACTTTCAAAGACTCTATTAACTGTTTCACTGGATGTTGGCATTAGTAATACAAATAGCATAATATACATAACATAGTCTATACCAGAAACACCTGAAGGCAACACTATAACCATTACACAAAAATGCAAACTAAGATTCAAGTGACTCATGGCGTGTGAACAAACAACACATAAAAAGCTAGGCCTTCTAGTCTGGCATGGGATGAAAAGCAGCACTAGCTCCCCAACAAAGACAAAGAGGTCTGGGGAGATCAGGTCTTAGCATGGGACAGGATGTGTCTCTGTGTTCACTCACGCTGTAGAGTCCTCCCTACTGACATAGCCTGCAAAGTGAAATTAGGGGCAGTATGGCTGCCATACGTGCAGAGGTCCTTCTTGGGTGAAGGACCAAATCGGAACTTTGTTCTCATGACTCCTCTCTCAAGATGTTTTTGAAAAGGTTTGGAGGCATGAATTTGGTGTAGCTGCATTCACTCACCACTTGCAAAAAGCAAATCTGAAATTTCTCTTTAAATATTCACCATGTCATAGAAATTGTCAGATGCTCTGCTTACACTGATGAACAACAGCACTTTGTAGCTTAGGTCAGTAGTGAGAAAAGTGTTAAGTACTTCCAAGTTAAGAGGAAAGCCTTCCTCACATACAGCCAATTGCCAAACTTAGAAGCAATTCAAATCTCTAAAAGAAGCAAAAAAAAAAAAAAAAGAAAAGTTTGGAGATTAAAAATGTCACCATTATTTCTCTGTACTGTTATGGTTTTATGGTGTTATTGATATTCCACAACAAAAATCATAAAACCATAACATGTACTTCTCCTCCTTATGTCTCTTATGAATAAATTTAAGAAAGCACAGGCTGGAGAAGGAGCACTGCCTCAAGGTGAAGCTACTGAATGAAGATTCTGGAGATCTCTGGTCATTTCCCAGCTATATCATAATGTTTGTGTGTCTCCAGGTAAGCTAGCTCATTTCCACTGACTAAGGCAAAAACCTTTACCTCATTTTGGCTCACGTCTTTATATATAAATATGAAATACTACTACTTTTATTTCTCTGCCTTATCTTCATTCTGTTATTTCAAGATCCCAAGTTAATCAAGTTGTGTAATTCCACCACTGTCCTTTAGGATGCTTTCCAGTAACAAAGTTTTATGTATATCTGCTTATTGCTATTGATGGCTCGTGGTGTCACAATATAACACGAGGCCCCACAAAATCCTGTTTATGGAAAGCACAGTACAGACTGTTCAAGGTGCCTATCACACTGTAACAAGTCAGCAAAAAGGCTATAAAAAGCACAAAGAATTAATAGCATTTTCTCATGCTAACAGTAAATGCAACCACAATGCACATGACGCATGTCTTACACGGGTGGCAAGTGCCATTAAGTGACTGCTTATCTTTATCGCTTTCAAAGATACTGCTGATAGACTTGGCAGTAAGTCTACTTATCTTTCCTTTGGAAAGATTATTATATAGCTTTGCTGGGCACATGCTAGCAATTCAAGATAGTTTACTGAGGTCAATACCTAAAATGTGATGAAAATCAACTTCTTTACTATGAATTTCCATAGTAGAAAAGTACAAATGAATTTAGAAGGACTGAAATTTGCTGTGGCAACCAAAGCAGATGGACACATGCGTAGGTACTTATTTTGTACCTAAGTATCTGGGGATTCTAGCATCACACTCTAGTGCAAACATTTACCACACCAAAAAGAAATAAATATGCAATTTTATTCTATGAAAGCTTAGCATAATAGCTACCTGACAAAGATAAATGGAAGATGGCTTATGAGAACTCAAACAAGGCACTACTGAATGCACCTAGCATATTCAATTACTGTATCTATAGTTGAAGCAACAATTTCTCTTAATTGATTTATGGAGAATCTAAAACCCAAAACTGTCTCTGTGCAAACACAAGTACATGCATGCTGCCAGTATTCAAAATAAGCCTTAAATAATAGTCTCAGCTCAAACATAACATTCACTATAACACTGAGGCTACATCTTATACATAAGTCACTCAGGAATTTATTTTCTAAGACTGCGATACACTGTGAGCTCCCTAAGAAATTTCGAACTCTTTCAGTTTATGAGAACCACCAGCAGGTTTGAGCCACCCAGAATTAGATGTTGCACAGGAGGCCTGGACTGAAACTACACACTTCACTTCTGTCCACTATAAGGACTGCATTTCTACCAATACCTTGTTCCCACAGAATAATCTATTTCTTTTGGCTGCTCTTGGCTTTTAGAAATACTTTTCATATAAATGTTCATGAGAAGTAGGAAAGTATTTTTTGGCAAAGGAGTGCATTTTGTTAGGCCTGTTTACATTTTCTAATGGTACCCACATTTAAGTATTTTGCTATGTGCAGGCCTGGATCAGAATCACGCAGCTAATTACTGCTGCTTCACAAACAGCTCACAAAGCCAGCAGGGCCATCACTGTCTCCAGCCTGTGGTCTACCAGTCACCATCACATCTCTGCGTAATATGCCCAAGTAAGTACACCTGGCCTGAAAAACTATGAAGTGCATTTGCTCACTGTGGTCTTTGCCAAGAGTTTCAATTCTTTTTTTCCATTAAATAGTTTTTATCACTAGATACGCAAGATTAACCCAAATGAGTACAAACAGAAGTCAGATTTTTTTTTTTCCTTGACAGGCCATTGAATGTTTAGTTAGGTCCTCAGTTTTGTATCCATCTCCTGTGTAACCCAAGATGCAGAGCTTGAGTAAACTACATGTAAAATAGAACAATATGTCCCTTTCTCAGCATGCAGTGTGTGCCTGCTCACTTCAAAGAAGGGACTGTCTTCTCTTCAAAGCCTTCTTCTCCCTGTATTAATACTGACCAGACTATCTTAAAGAAAATATGTCAACAACATTCACTATACACATTGCATTACACAGCAGAGCAAGGTTCAAATTTCAATCACGAATGCATATATGGCTTCAATCATCTTTTCTTCAGTAGGTCAGAATTATTATCCTCATTTCACAGATGGAAAATCAAGAAGAGGAAAGGGAATACCACATCTTTTACAGGTCACTCAACCTGTCAGTGGCAAACCTAAGGTTTGTTTTGGGGAGCACTCACTACTCTAAGGCAACACCGATTTTGATCATATGAAGAATATCCTTATACAAACTCACCAAAACCAAGACAGTTCTTCCCTACCACAAAATGAACAAGGAATGCTTTTGTTGCAGGATAACAGCATCTAATAATTAAAATACTGAGGTGACAAAAATTGCCTGTGTGACAGTACAGGAAGTCACGATGTGTTGCAGCTTCTGCGCGTTTTATTGGAGACATTTCTAAAAATAATCTCCTCCTTACTGATGTCACAGCTTTCTTTGACTCATGGGATGCCGTGGTAGGAAAAAGATAACTAACTGAAACTTCAGCTGTGATAGTGTCTTTACTTACTGACGCATGGTTCTCACTTCTCAAAGCTCATAGCCAAAATAAACCACAATAGAACTTATATTTAACAATAGGCAAAGTACAGGACTGGTACTGAGAACATTAGGATAGCTTTCCGTCTAAGAGAGTCAAACTCAAACAAAGCATTTAAAATTAATTATCATGCAGCCACAATATTTGTTCCTTTTTCCTGGTATTCCTCTGACAAAGATACAATCAGACAAGAACATACACGATTTCCCAATTCCACCATCAAATGCTTTGCAGAGACCTTTGACTATAAGCTTACGTGGGAGTAAACTGAAGAGTTACTTAAATAGCAGTGCTGTACTTAACAGCTCAGCAATGTGTGAACATTCTTTACTCTTGATCCAATAGTCAAATCGTGGCCAAGATAATGCAGCATGGGTTTATTTTGTACTCCTTTAAGGTTTTACAGGAGTACTGGAACAAAGCCATTTACAGTATGCTACCATAAACACATTGTTTCAGTCTCAATGTTCACCTCTCCTAACTCTCTACGTTCTCAGACAGAAAAGCTGAACCAAGGGTACCACCTCATGAACCCCCCATCTTGGCCACCAACGTACTGTGAACAGCACTGCAATGTTGTTGTAGTCAACAATGCTAAAAGAAAACAAGGGATTGAGGGCAACAAGGGGATAGAAAAGAAACAAAAATGTCATTTCACAGGAGGATTCCAGGCACACAGCCAATAAGCACCTGCCACATGGTAGATTACACATACACTTACCAAGGGAATAAATTGAGATATGGAGCACAGCATCATGATACGCATTCCGTTTGAGATGGGATAGTTTAACTATGGCAGAATAAAAAAGGAATTTTTTATCCAAGTTCAGAGGATTAACTAAAATTCGTCAGACTTCATGTGAAACAGTTATAATGTTAACTGAATATGGTAAAACACACAACTTTCTCTAAATCTATAAAAAAATAAATAAGTCGTCTTTCCTATAAGAAAATGTTGCAAGCATCAGTCCATAACCAATTCAAAATGGTGCCATATTCTTTTTCCACATTTGTGCACAGGTCTGTTACATAAAGTTTGTACACCAATATCGTTAAGTCCAGCTTCGTCAGAGAGAAAATACCTAACATTTATATCACAGTGCAGTGGCAGTGATTAATTCATACAGCACTGTCAGGGAAGAAGTACACCAAAGTGTTTTTTGTATTACATACACATGAGATTGAAAGGAGAAAAAGAAAGGAGAAGGAGAAAAAAGAAAACGGGGAGGAGGAAAGAAAGAAAACGGGGAGGAGAAAAAGAAGAAAAAAAAAGATAAATAAAGGAGAAAAAAAGAAAATGGAGGAAAAAAAGAAAAAGGAGAAGAAAAGGAGAAGAAAAAGGAGAAAAAAGAGGAAAAAAGGAGAAAAAAAAAAGGAGAAAAAAGGAGAAAAAAAAGGAGGAGAAGAAAAAGGAGGAGAAAAAGGAGAAGGGAGAAAAAACAGGGAGAAAAGAAAACAGAAACAAAAAAGTTTCAGTTGTTGAGAACGTCCTACACTAGTTCTATTTAATGAATTGGTACTTCTAATTACTTAGTAAAAGGGCAACATTATAATGGTCTATTTCAGATGGGGCAATCAATATTTTGGAGTATGCACAAAATACGATGAGATGGTACATCACCACTGCGATTAAATACGACAGGCAGCATACATGGTTTTGTTTTTCTTTTTGTTTTTTTTTTTTTTAAACATTATTCCCTTCCTTCAAGTTTTTTTCTCTGTATTATTAAAATAGTACCAGACTTATGCTTAAATTTTACCTACATACAATAGATTCACTTATGGAAAAGCAATTCTTTCCATGGCAACCAACCTTCATACCTTCATGAGAGGAAGTCAGGATGCAGGAGCTTAGACAGCTGAATGGGAGCGGGAAAGGCTACTAGGTGGCACAGACCTGTCCCGTCCTAATAGCTGTGAAATTCTGTAAAACATCCGCTTGGAGAAATAAAATATACTTTTCTCATATTTGCTGCATGAAAACAGAAAGCATTGCACGCCCCTGTGCTGCGTGCGCAGCCCGCGCCGCGGCCCCTCAAGATGGCGGCCCGCGCCATAAAATGGCGGCCAAGCTTCCCCCGGTCCCGCGCATTGCCTCGAGCACAGCACCTGGGAGGCGGGGCACGTGACCTGTGCTCACCGATCGTTTTTTTTTTTGTGTTTTTTTTTTTTTTTTTTTTTTTTCTTTTTTTNTTTTTTTTTTTTTGTGGTTTATTTATTTTAATTCTAGTGTATTTACTCACAGGGGCACGAAGAGAAACGTTATTTAATCTTTTGTTTGTTTTTGTTTTTCAGGGAGGGGACCTGAAGCCTGGGAGATAAGCACCACAAGACAGGGAAACTGCCTGGGCTGTGGGAAAACTTCTAATTCTGCAATTGCCCTTTCTCGCTGTAATGAGCTGAAAACAAAACAAAACGCCCTGGCACAAACAGATCCACTTGTCACCTTGCTGCAAATCAAGGTCCCCTATCTTAAATACACTTCAACAAATAATGACATATTCACCCTCCCTAACGCCTAAATGGGAAAAGTCCCTATATCAGTCCTCTTAAATATGCAACCAAACCCTAAGTTGAAGTTTTCCTTCCTGCCACGGACACAGCTACGAACACATTTCATTAAACACACCTCAGAGGCAAAGAGAGGGTAAAGCAACAAATATAGCACATGAAATAAAACAAGTATTGTTTTCAAATCTATTTAAAACTTTTGCTCTTGTCTCATGCCTGTAGAAGGTGGAAATAAAGATGTGAAAAGCAAGAAGTTGCTAAGTACCTTCCCCAGCATTATAGGTAAATTACATGTTTCTTCTGCAAGAGGTATTTTAGCACAGTGGGATGTTCTTGTGTTGTGACAAGATAATGTGTGTGTAAAGCACTCCTGTAATTTAGCTGTCACAGAGACGCGTCTACTCAAGTACATGTGTGTCAATGGAGAATTAGCTTTGATCTGTAAAATACATCAGATGGTTTCCATTCCTTACTCTGAATCAGCTCAGTTTGATAAAGAAATTAATCTGACCATCTTTCTTATACGTATTGTCAGGATGTTTAATCTCCGGAACTGATGCTATGATTGCATCCAGCTGCATGTAAGATAAAAAACTAATGTTAACACAGATAAAAATCACTTTTTTTATTATTATTTATCTCGGCACTTCCTGTTTAGAGCATACTAGATATTTAAGAGCTGTCAGGGTAACAAACTATCTCTTCTGGGTGCAGAAAAAATTGATATTTAATCCTGAACAGACACACTAAATTGTGGGTCTGTGAAATACATTTTTCAATTACTTCTGTAATTTCAGCATTAGCGAGCCAGATGTGAAAATAGAGCAGTTTTCATGACTGTTCCTTCTAACATTAAGCCTGACTTAAGCTTGTATCTATCTCCTCTCTCATTCAAACATCTGCAAGTTTAAAGAAGCAAGAAGGTATGGATGAGGATATGAATCCTTACTCACTCCAGCAGAATTAACCACAGCTGGTGCCAAGCTTTTTTCACTACAATGTTTTTTCTTTCAAACAAAATTTAGCTTCAGCCTAGACTCTAAGCTCTTCAATATATATGCTTCTTCAGACAATCAACATACAAACAGAAAGCAAAACCGACTCAGACTTCCAGGAAGAAGACCATGAAGAAAGGAAAATGAGAAGCACATACTATTAAGCTAGGGTAACAGTTTTCACCTAATTTTAAGGAGTCAATATTCTTTGAAGCTGACATTTACTTTGAGAGACTGTGATCTGTTTCCTGCTTTCCTCATTTACTTCCTGCACATGCTCACTTGGATGCTGAGAACTCTTACTGTAAGGTACTACAATGCACTTTCTACACTGAGCATGTTTTCATCCCTAGAGTTTGGCTGCTGATGAAATTCATCTGTAATTTTCATTTGGCACATGGGAATAAAGGCTAAACATGAGGTCAGATAAAATCTTTCTAAGTAGAGTATTTATGTCATGTATTTCTTACCGCCATATGCGCTGTAACACTCCAAAATCTTACCTCTAGGCACAGACTAGTCCTTAATTAAGAATTTAGTGGCAGAGAGAGCCTACAGTCATGTTGTGCAGCACAAAAAAGAGAACCTGGGATGACAAATGAAAAACATGCCCAAACTTGCTCTTAAGCAAGTGTCATGCTTGTCTCATCCAGTCTCATTTGCTTGTTTTTAAAGACTACTTTCTTAGAATGAAAACATCAATTTTGAGGAATATGAAAGTCTTTACTGATAGTACCACACTTCTACAAATTAATACACCTATAACTGAACATAATACATATGTTAATACTGGTGAAGAAAAACAAAAATCTGCACAGAGGTGGGCTGTTTCAATTTCTGATGAAATCCAGGTGATAGAGCAAAGAAAGATGAAGCTGATAACATTTTTAAACTTCTGAAGTTACGAAGTAGGAATGTAGAGGATAGCGAGAGCTGAGAAGCTGTGCTGTACAATCAGAGCCAGGTCACATGAACAGGAGGCAGCAAAGTGGCACCAAGAGGCACCAAGTCTCTTCTCACTCTCTCCGTGGCCACGTGTGTGAGTGGCTATTAGCTGTTATAAGCAGCAATTAATCTCTGAACACAGAAGTAAATATAATACTTGTATTTGCAAAATATCTTCCAAAAATGATACTCAGATGCGAAAAAGACACAGGCAGTCATGTCTGTAGTCTCAGCCAGACCAGGGAAGAACAAGCAGTGTTTCACAATACAGCCTGTACGATTTATTGCAAAGTCACGTGAACCAACAGCTTTGTCATCAATCCTTTGCTCTGGGAATCAGCTCTTCTCCAGTGTTCACAAGGCAGCTAGCTCACCTCCGTTTTCCCAGTGATACCAGGTTCTGCTAGCTCCTTATCTGCTTTCCCTCAGGCATCCGTGTACTTTCTTCCTCACTTACCACCAGGACACCCACCCTGCAGAAAACAAACTAGCAGCCCTTAACCTTTTTCATGTCCTCCCTCACTCCTAAGTCCTACTTTGTAGCTACTGCAGTCACCTAATGATGGTCTGGCAGGTGGCAAAAGCATAGGATGCTGCTGGTTCACTGACCACACCGCTCTCCCTTGTGGAAGAAAATACTCGTTTCAGTTTTCTTCCTTTCTTTTTGCCTACAAACTCTATCTCCTTTGTTACTTCACCCTGAAAATCAAAAGCAAAAACCAACAGAGGAAAAGAATACAAATCAAATCAGAGCAAAAATCCCAATATTTACCTAGCTACCCTCCGGTTTCAGTGGCTTATCATTACTTCATCACCATCTTCTTATATTATTCTTCTGATACCTTGGACTTCAGACACACGCTATCCTTTTACTACTGATGTAAAACACAGTAGATAGGATTTCATCTTGATCTACCTTCTTGGCTGCCATCATTTTAAAGGACTAGTAGTAACAGGTATACACAGAATTAAACTCAAATAAGATGAGATTTGTTGTGAGAAAGAAAGGACCAAAGTGGAATGCAAAACTGATAAAGACTGCATTTTTTGGCTTAAGAGCGAGCTAAAAAAGCGTGCATTAACTTGTGAGACCATTAAAATTGCAGCATTTAAGTTTGCAGAAGTTTATTATATAGAAACTGTAGGTTTTTTTCTGGCTTGAAAAAAAAGAAATATGCAAAGCCAGAATGTGAGTAGGCAGAAAAACTTAATAGATTTGTCCTCAGAATACATTCAGAAAGAAACTTGTATACCTTGTCATAGAAAGAGTTTAATGGCTTTCAGATACTCCGTGCTGCCCAGTAATCAAACTAAATGAAGGTGCTGCTAATTACACAGTTTGAAATGAATGTATTAGTTACTAAATGGTACCATTCTATACCTAATAGACTTCAAGCTGTATAACTGTGTGGGAACTGTTGTATCACGGCCTGAACCACTGATGGATCACCAGAGGGAAGCACTGAGTCAGCCACAGCAGCACAAGTAAAGGCAATTCGCCTGTGTGAGCAGAAGGGGTGGAGTCTGGCTCCACCTCTCCCAGACCCCATTTAAGGGCTGACCACCACTGGGGAAGGATCTCTTGTTGGAGATCCCTCCTGTGTGGAGTTCCAGGTAAGCCTTGACCTTTGGTGACAGGTGAGCCCTTCTTAATTTATTGGGTGTCTCTATACCATCTAGATAATCTGTTCAAAGATATACTATCCTTCTTAATTATATCGTGTGTGTACTATTCATTCAGGGTATTCACCCTACAATAACCAAATTAGAGATTAGAACAGCAGCCCAGCATGATTTGCCATATGCACAGATAACGGAGAGGGACCATTAACTGCCTTTAATGGTGTGCACACCAAGAATTTACTGAGGAAAGCATGCAAGTACCTGAATCATGTGCTACAGTGAATTCAAAAACAGGAATTCTCTAGTCCCTGGTTGAAAGGTAAATGCAATGGTTGAAGAAATAATAACTCCTAGGGCAAGAAAAATTGGGTTAAATACCAATGTACTGGAAATATCAAATAACCAGTGTTCATATAATGAAGTTTTGAAGTCATCAGAAATAGAAGGAGCTGGTCAATATTTTGCACCAGAATTTGGCATTCCCTGAAGCATTCTTGTTGCTATAAGCAAAATAACACACACATATACAGCTATTTTAGAGTCAATAGTGAGCGAAGAATTATGCTGAAATTTCCAAATGTTTCTCTGCATCTGGTGTACAAGAAGTGATACATTCTACCCCTCCAGCTACCTTAAGGTAATGCAGACTATACAAACCATACAGAAAAGCTCTGAAAGAAAGGAACAAACTTCTGGACATGTCTGGAGATCTTTACAACAGGTTATTGCTTCTGTGCATCCAGGAAGCCATGCACAGATACTCATCACCACCATCAATAGGGGTTGGAGCAGTGATCTCTAGAGGTCCCTTCCAATCCCTACAGTTCTGTGATCACAATATTTATCACTGTCACAAAAAAGAATTCAGAGGGCTTTAAGTTTTCTACAGTCACGTACCACAAAGCTTTTACCAGCAGAAGGCCATCTACGTGTTTCTTTTACTTACAGGTTTTCTAAAAATAACATGCAAACAACACCATTTCAATGCAACTTTGATCTTGCCACCCAAGAAAGTCCTTGCCTGCAGACAATTAGTGCTTTATAAATACTAATCTACTGTTTTAGAATAAGGGTAGGCCTGTATCAAATGATCAAAAAATGTAAATCATTTACATCATAGCATATTTATATATATATATATCCCTAAAATTTAAATAGGCAGAGGTGTAGAGAGATATCACAATACTGTCATAGTAAATGTGGAAAAGCATTTTAGATCAACACAAAAGATCACAGTTTTTCTATAAATGAATGACAACAAAATCACCCATTCCTAAAAGCTGACACCTGGTAGTGCACAGAGAAGTCTTCAGTGATCTTCTAGACCAATTATCACAAAACCAAGTAGGTAGCCTCATCCTATTAAGTATAATTAATTATCTAATTCCACAATACTTGTATGCAACATTAGCTTGTAAAATAAAACTGCTGTGAAAGAAACTTCCATTCAGCATCTAGCAATGTGCTAGGCATATCTACAGTGCCAACTATCTTAATTAATAATTATAATCTGACCCCAATTCCCATAATTATAGAATTTTTGCATTAACATGAGAGCTAGAGATTTCCTTCTCACAATTGCTCTAATAAAATTACCTCATTGTTTCTCTCCAATGAATACATTATACACAACACTATACATGGCTTGTGTCCATGTCTTCATGCTATATTGTTGTGTCTATAAGCTTTACTTACCTCTGTTGTCATTAGATCAATCATTTCTTAGACTGAAAAACTAAATAAATATATCAGCCAAGTCACTGATGGAAAACACAAAGTAGAAAACCAACTACTGTGACTCTTACCCCTAAACCTCTGTGTGGCACCCGTGCACACCGTATCGCAGAAGCTACTGCTTGGACATGATTATACAATCAGCAAGAATTGTGACGACATACAGTCATTAAAAACTCAATGTGAAGCTTGGAGATTGTGTGAGGTTGACAAAGCCAGCTCAGTCCTGTAAAATGAGGCTGGTTTAGCACTTTCACACCACCTTCAGAGCTGCTATGGATTTAAGACACTGACTAACCTCGACAAGATCCGCCACGGCTGCACATGTTTCTGTGGTGCACTTGCAGGCTGTTTGCCTCTCCCCTTGGTGAGAAAATACAGAATCAACTCACTGCCAACGTTGCTGTCTGGACAAGAGCACTGCGGGGTTGCTGTGTGAGGAAGGGATTTCCTAATGAGCCTTTGTGACTACCTTGATTTAAAGACTGCTCTTTGAAAAATAGCATACACAGGTAATACACCTCTGCCGTGCAAAGCTACCACTAGTGTGGTGAGAATGCTCCTAGAACGTTTGGAAAGAAGACAAGAACTGAGCCTCACTCAGTGGACCCTTGAGGTTGTTATGGCAGCTTCTAGGAGGACCATGCAGCAGAAGATTGTTCTGTGTGCCTGGTAAAGGAGGAAGGATAAGCAGACAGTCTCCATTCTCCAATTTTTATCTTTAACACACAGTACATTCCTACTCAGTATCTTCATTTTCTCTGAGCTGGCTGCAATATAAGTACCAGAGTACAGGACACTGCTCAAACTGTAATGCTGATCTAGTGATCTGCTCTGGAACAAGAGCAGATTTCTTATACTTGTGCATAAAAAAGATTGACTGCTGCTTTTTTTTTTTTTTTTGTCAAGAATACCAGGAAGTATTATGAATTTCTTCTAATTTTAAATATAAGTACCAGGCTGAGTGACCTGTGCAGCTTTTCCTTTCTGCGTATGCAGTGTCCTAGTTCTATGGCTTTTTGCACATCGCCAGCTATGAATATATGTAATTCAGTGCCTTGTGCAAGTATGCCATTGGATCTAGCATCTGTGAAGTTAAAATTTCTTTTCTGACAGCTTTCATTTGAACAAGTCTTCTGTTGTGAAAAGAGAAGGACAACTATATCTGTACAGAGGATTATAAAAAGACCCTCTTATAGTTTTGAACTAAAACTTTGTGGGCAAAATTATATGTGGATCAATTGACAAGAGAATGTTCCCACTATAGTTCCAACAGTTTGAGTTTACAGCAATTATTCTCTCCAGGTTTTTAAATCAGACTGAAAAAAATTCTTTAGCTCAAGTACACGCAATTAAGACGTGAAATGCTAAAACGTTTTAAAATATCAGTCGAGTATCATTTAGTAATTTACAGCTGAAGCACTAAGCAAAAATGACTTTCAAGCAAAGCAGAGATAAAAACATCTGTGTCCCCCTTACCATTTTAGGATTCAGTATCAGTTGAACTCAGCAACAACTTGGTCTTCGATTTCAGGTGGCATCAATAGGTTCTTTGGAACTTCATGACTTTGTTCCCAGCTGTTTGTTGACTTCTTAATAAACAATTAAGACAGAACAGAGTGAATCACAATGACAGTGGTGTACAAGAAAAAAGAAGCTTCCTCATTAAAATACGTAAGTCAACAGTGAAATACAAATTCACAAATGTTTCTATTACAAAGCTTCTGTTGTTAACAGCAACAGGCTTTAATAGGTAGAAGTATTTATTTTAATCATTGCCTCAATTAAAATTGTTTTACCTTCCCTAGACTTCAGAAGGTTCTTATTTTCCCAACGTTTTCTTATGAATCAGTGAATAGCAAAACTCTCAGCTGGACTCTTGCCTCTACTTTTCATCTGGATTTGATCTGACTCTGATGAGCTCAGTGTTACATCATTCAGAGAATAAATTCAGATAACTTTAGTGTCAAAGTAATTCAGCCTTTTTTCGCCCCTTTTTACGCAAATGAGCTGTTTTCTTTCTAGCATGGTGTTCAGCCAGCTTCCTGCCCCACTCATCCCTTCTTACGCATGTAGGCCCAATGTGATATTAACATTATCTTCTACAGTCTGATTTTAAACACATCAGCCAGATGTTATTTGCTTTTCTAAAACATAGCTATGAAAAGTGCTTAACCAAAGAATTCTGAGGATTTTAGAATATTTTTAACTAACCTAAAGTAGGAAGGGGTCTCACATGATGCTTCAAAGAAGCAGTCAGTATATCATGTGAAACACGTGGAACTCTACAGAGCAGCAGTCCTGTAAATTCTTCAAAAGTAGATTAAAATCTTGTGAATGAATGAAATACAACAGCTGAAATATTAACATTTTTACTTATGGCAGTCTAAAAATGACTTTCCTAACAACAGATTCAAAAACAGAGTCCCCTCTTACTTGCAGGAAGATATCTACCCTAAGTTTGTAGTAAAATCTATCTCAGTACAGTGAAAATCTACTTTTGCTCAGTGATGACAGTTTGGTATTTTCTTGGGACATCACTAATGTCTGCTATGTGTTTTTTCAGTGTACACTGTGATTTTTTCATTGGCTCCCACAATGCTCAAGTTAATGCCACATGAAATCTCAGCAACTTGTTCTCTAAAAGCTAAGGGGATCGATTTTCTCATTTCTGCCTTCCTATTGCTTATCCTCTCTCCCTGTTGAATACAACTATATTTCAGTATGGTAGTCTTAGGATTTTTTTCTATGCTATGGACTATAAGATTCTGTAACTCTATACATTCTAAATGATATCCATTTTAGCAAAGATTTAAGAGTTGTACTTCCCAGGATTGGGCAGTTTTCTTCCAATAGGAACTGCTGAGAGCACTGAAGTCCACTAAAAATGTCTTCCATGGGTTTTCCACAACTAGCTAAACTAACTTACCAGAGCTTATTGTCTGTCCTCATAGCCACTGGTCTTTCTGCACTTACAAAATGAAATAATCTTTTTCTAAAAAAGGATTGCTCCCAGCTGCCAGCTGGGAGTGAATCCTGGCCCAAACCAGCTACTCTGTGTCCAAGAAACTATCAGGGAAAACTCTGACCGGGACAAACCAAAGAGGCAAGAACTATTCTAACAGGAAACAACAGAGGCAATCAAGACTCAGTGCTGGGAAATACTCCCTTTTACTGCTGGACAGAAATTACAACTTGGCACTGCCTAGAAACCATAAAACCCTATTTAGTGCGATGCGAGGTATACACCAAGTATTTGAGGCTCAGATAAAAGATGTTATTTTTCTTTTCCCCTCTCTTACAAAAGGTTACACGTAATACTCTCTCTTTTCGTTAGCATGGCAATAAACAAATATAAAGGACAAATATTACCTTCTTTTAGAAATTTCTCTTGAGTCTAGAAATGATGAAAGATCTGAAAGAGCATCAGTTTTGCTGTTGGCAGCCTTGTGCTATTCTCCGAGCTAATATAGCAGGGCAGGTTGTTTCAGCAGTTCCAAGTTCTCTAAAAAGAGCAAGAGTGTTGGGTTTCACAATGGAGCCACTGGGGACTGAATGTCAGCCCCACCAGCTCCTTGAGTTTGATAACAGCATGAGCTCCTTTCACTACATAGTTACGTAAAAGATAAATGCAGATAATGAGAAGTCATATCCCAACACCAATGAGATTTTTTCACACACTGAACAGGCAAGCACCACGTGAGGCCCACGTGTTATAAGTTCAACATCTGCAACGCCCATTATCCCAGCATATAACCTAATCACAGTCTTACTTATAAAACCCTAATAAAAAGTCAAGAGATTGCTCCTCTGAATTGTCTTCTACTTTTTATCTTTTTTTTTTTTTTTTCTATAGTCTAAGTAAGGTGCCATGAGTTCATGCATGCCTGCCCCTGGTGGGTTGCCACCTGTTTTGCAGCAAATGAGTCTCCCTCTTTGCATGGAGTAGTCTTCAAAGCAGCCCTTAATTCTTTTATCATATGGCAAATATTAGTCCCACTAAAGCCTGTTTTCCCATTGTCTTCATGTAATCACAGCCACAGCCCAACAAACACTGCTGCAGACAAAAAGCCACAGCAGTTTGGAAACATGCTTTATTCTTCTGAGATTTAATGACCTATTTGCTTTTTCCAGAAGACTACATGTTGTGACATTTTGCTCTAACAGATATTACAAACAGCTCTTCTTAAAGCTGTGACCCTTAATTTTGTTTGCTGGTTTTGCATAATGTGAAAAGACGTGTTTAACAGTCTCTCCAGTAACAGCGAGAATTACTGCAATGGATTTATTCTTTCTCTAAGTATTCTCTTCACATACACAAATTACCAATGAATCTCAGCTCTTTGTAATGATAACTCACGTAAAATCGTCTCTTGCAAAGGAACTGCTTATGTCCTGACATTCTTCTTGATGCGTGTTTGATTTGCCTTTTTTATTGTTATTCTTGTCCTCTTCCAGCAAATCTACTATATGTAAGGACCTGAAGGAGAAGCAAATCTTTTCAGGACAAAAGGATAAGGGTGTTTCAGAGATGAGGTTTGAAGAGTAGCTGTTGTCACCATGATTTAACTCAACAGTTAAAAGGTAAGCCAATCAGCCAAATTCACAACAACATATACTGAGAAATCAGTTTTCAGTCTCTGAAGGGAACATACACAATGTACGTTTGCAGTTGTCTAGTTAGATATGAAGGTCATTTGCATATGTTTTTGTACATTATTTCTTAGATTTGCTGTTAAGTTTTCTTCAATAACACTATGTTAGCACTTTTTGGCCTTAGTTTCCAAAGACCCGGGATGTCAAACACTGTTGATGATTACACAAATGTAATACATAGGAATGTGTGCATTGCACTGTTTAAAAGTGCTCTGTAATGATTACATTCCCTGCCACCTTTGTCACTGGTTGCAGCAACTGAGGTATTGTAACAGATGCCTGTAGAGTCGTGTTGCTATGGTGTGCTGATACACAAAGAGCGACACTCACACAATTACTCATCCATGACTGAAGTTAGCTGCTCATCATCCTCACCACTGCAGTCTACACCACACAGCAGCCTCATGAGCTGCATGCATTTTTATGTGACAGGAAATAACGGTCTGGATGGATGCAATGAAGTGAAAGATGCATCCTGCACATCCTGAACAAACAGCAAAATGCAGCACCGGCACGCTTCCTAAAGATATCTGAGTTCTGTCCACAGTAGATGTACCCCTCTTTCCCTTCATCTCTCAGTTTCTTCTGACACTTCAATTTTAAAAAGCCTTCTATTGGAATGCATTCCGTATGAAAAGTGGCACTGTGCTCAGAGGAATAGATCACTGACCCACAAAAACTTCTGTATGGTTACCAATCAGCCTTTTGCACACACTCAGGGATTCACCAAAGTTATCTAGGCTGAAGAAATCTTATCAAAGTCTTCTGTATTATACCAACTGCAAAAGCATCAAGGGGAATTTTATGCTAATGATTCTCTTTAATCTCCATATAATTCAGGCCAGCTAAAAATAGATCTTTTACAAACAATGAATCATCATGACTGTAAGTGGATGCATTTCTGCCACAATAAAGTTGAAATCTCTGTTCCATAGCACCTTTCTTTCCTCTCCTAACAAGCAGCCAGCCAACAAGCCAGATGACAAATAAATACAGTTGGTTTTTTTTTCTTCTACCCTTCTAATTCATCTACCAATAGCATGACCAGAGATGAGTAAAGAAGTAATTCCAAATACCATATTAATATGAAGGATAAAATTCTTCCAGGGGAAAAACATTTACCAATTGTTTAGAATTAATAAAATTAGACATGAGATTTTCATACCTCACGGCCGTAGAAAAAGCCAAGATCATTTCTTTCCAGAGGTGGGATGGGGAAAAGTACCTAATCCCAGGGATGGCTGTAGACCTATTTTTACTGCTGTCCCACTCTCCTGAAATGTGTGGGAAGCCAGAGATACAAGCAGTGACTGAACCTATTGGAATGATTAATTAGTACCCATGTAACCTTGCAGATCAGATCTGTCCCAAAAAATTTTGTTCAGTGGTATCCTATATGCGGACATTTCACTCAGTATGTCACCACAGGCAGAAAAAAAATAGCTTTGAAAATGCTCTAAGGCAGGTCTGCACAGTAAGAAAATAGTTTTGTACTTCCTAGCCAATTTTACCCAAAGCTAGCACTGCTGAAGAGAAGTAGAAACAGCCATGTTTAAATCCTAAACAGTAATTCTTCTGGCAATTGATAAACTGCTCACCTCTCAGTGACAGCATAATTATTTCCTAACACAATCCTGGATTCCTTGAATTTTACCAACACCCTCCTGAAATTCTCTTCAGACTGATACATAAGATAAAGGTTTGTATGCATTTTTCTTAGACAGCAGGTGGAATAAATGAACAACTAAATGGCAAAGGCCGACTGTTAATATCAGAAAGGTTTAGGGCTAAGTGAGATCCAGGTGTTGGCTGACAAAAAGTAACCATGAGAAAAGCTGGAAGATTGTTTCCTGGACTTTAAAAAACCTCTGTGCTCGAACTTCTCTGACATTTGCTTCTGAATCTCATTGTATTTTATTCTGTATTTTTCAGTGAAAGTTAAGAGTATTACCCCAGGGTTAAAATAAATATCTCATTGGCTGTAAGACGTATCTCTCAATTTACCCAGATTTCAGCCCATGGCACATCACGGATCTGATGTGGTAGGGTCCTATGCAGATGCCAATCTTGGGCAGCACGATGGCAGCAAATCCCTGTAAGATGCAATGGCCCAGCTGCTACTCAGTGCCAGACAATCTCTATGACTCTGTGCACCGTGAAGAATTACAGACATCTGAAGTGCTATTTCATCTTAAACAGTACTTCTTGAAGCTACTGCAATATATGTATACATTTATATATATATATTTACCAATAAAATCAACAGGCACAGATACAAAATACAAAAGAAGAGTAATCATGATGCCTGTAAACTGTGCAGACTGCCAAAGCAGAGAAGCAGGTCTTGCTGGACTCATATGTTCTGCCAGGCAGTGGACATCACTTACCTCTCCATAATCCTTCCTGAACAGGTGAAGAGGCCATTAGTTGAGAACATACCATTTTCTGCTCTGTCATGTTTCCCAGTGCAGAGCACAAAGCGGTCAAAGTGTTTGAACGTCGTATCAGGATGATGATAAGAGTGTTTTTCAGAGACAGCAGAATTTATCTAGGGCTCTGATTTGTACCTGAACAAAGCACAGAATTAACATTTTGCTATTTTCCTTCAAAGTGGCTGTCTAAATCACACTGTCTTGCTGATATTTTGAAAATGTGACCAAGAAAATTGCTTTCTCCTCAGTTTGCATGTGCTCTAAACGGCTGAGGAGCAAGCTGAATTGGAATTGCATGCTTATTAGGATTCAGATTTTTATATTTTCTGCAAGAAAGTCCTGAAAGAACTTCCTTCTGGACCACTAGTTGCCTATGCAGGTACACTAAAAGCAGTTTTGCATGTTCAGATCTTACGGGAATTTTCCTATAAGTGCATACATAAGAAGATAGGATTTCCAGGAAAGGCTTATTAAAATATGAATTGTAATACACACAGATACAGTAATCCACTTTTGTGGTCACAGACCACAATGAAGAAGGTGGGAGAGAATTCAGCTACGGGAAGACTGTTAATTTCAGATTGTCCTACAGTCAATAAGAGGAAAGGAAAGGATAGAACAGAGCTAATGAAAATCCTGAGAAAGCATCAAACATAGAAAAGAGAAAAAAAAAAGTACATCTAAGTGCTATTAGATAGACATTGTGTTAAAACTAAGAGATTGTCAACAAAGCTGAGAGAAAAGCACCATTTCAAATTCAAATAAAAATTTCTTCTAAGAATACAGTTATATTCCTGAGTACAGGTGCTGAAGTAATGTAAGGAAGTGATGCAGACCTGGGCTAGTCTTTCATGTGTTGAGCAATGCCTTATTTCACAAATAATGCCCTTCAGTTTTCTTTAGCATCCACTGTATCTGGGGAAAGAGCAAACACATGGGAAAATACACTGGAAATGCTATGTTGTACAGGTCAGAAGGCTCATTACAAGATTTCCTTCAAGTATCTTTGTTATTTTTCATTTAACTGCAGACTTTTTATTCTCTTCTAGCCTATAACCTAGACTTTCACCTCTGCTATAGGTATATGAAGAAAAAAGGGAAAACAGTGGGAAGCATTCTTGTTTGGGTAACACTGGGGTAAATTACTTGGGCAGCTGCTGCACAATAGGTGAAAGAATCCAGCTTCCAGACAAAATATCCAAAAGCTCTTATTTTGCTTTTACTTCTATTATCTTTAAACTACTTGTAGTTCCCCTTTTCTGCTTCCAGCAGTCTTCTTGCTATCATGCATTGCCTCTGCCTCTCTCTGTGCTAATCCTTAAGTTGGTACAATCACAGAAGAATGAACAGTGAAATGTGACTCCGCTTTTCAAGTTAACACTAGAAATCAGTGCAGAGGACACATCATCTCAAGGACGCAAAGTCATATGACATGCTGTAACAGTAATTACTAGACATGCAGTGATCTGTAATGAGCCAAGGTAGACCCTACCATAGGATATCTGCTGGAGCTTTCTAAGCCTTAGAACAGCCTGCTGATGAGCACTACTCATGCATGACATGGAACATGAATACGCATTTCTTTGAAGTCAAACTATAGCAGCAGTCAAAGGAGTCCTTATCAAGTAGGAACACAATTGGTCTCTCTGCTAAGCAGTGATTGAGGTATACTGTCGTATTTCATAGAACACTGAAGTGCCATTGAGTGCATCATGCTTCTCTGCTTACACCCTTCTTTGAGTAATTTCTGGGCTGGTGAAATAACCGAGGGCTTGTTGTCTAGAATATAGGAAATCAATTTACAGAGCAAGTCCATGTAAATTATTCGTCAATCCCTCTTGGCCCAGAGGTTTTTGAACCCTTTGGGCCTAATTGATCACATGAGACAGAAACAGTCTCTTCCAGGTGGGTTAAGTTACTTTGCATGTGTTGTGAACCAAAAACATCAGCATGGGAAACTAGCACAGAAAATTCATGTAAATCCTGTGTGACTTCAGTTCATTTACCATATGCATTCATATTATTATTCCTCAGGGTTTTCTTTCTCAGGAGTAAAACATGCAAATTGTTTCTTCACATTAATTAAACTACGTTACAAACTTAAATGTATGCCAGAGAAGTCTTTCCTTGAAGACTCTCCCATAAGCTTTCCACATTTGTATACTTCATTACTTTCATATCACGTTGCACGTCATTTTTAATACCCTGAAAGCATTTTTGTGGGATTACAAAATGTGAAAATTGTGAACTTTATTACGAATTTAGTGATTACTTTCAAGGCAAATGAGCACTATCCTCTTAATGGCCCCTCCATAAATTATATTAGGTACATTTTTTCAGTAGCCTACCTAGCCCACATAAGAACAACAACAAAAAATCCATGTTATTTTGTTTTACACTTACTTCCTATTTTTCTTTTATTCTTTTTGTTTTTCATCATAGAAGATAGGATGCATTTTTGTGATTAAAAACTCTTTTTCAAGTTTTCTTTTCACCAAATGTCTCATTGTGCAACGAGCTACGAGTAATCTTACTGCTAAGGGTCAGGGCAAAATCCAAAGCCTTCTAACAAGATTATATATAATTGTGAAATCTGTGAATAAACTCCCTTAGGAAATATTAAAAATTGATCCAATCTGGTAAATTATTTTTAATGCTTTCAAATAAATTAAATTGAAGAAAAAAAAGCCATGCTTCTAAGTTGCTTGCCTGTTGGGCAAATAATAACAACAATATCCTTACTTAGCTGTCATCTTCATTTTTCAGCTGCTGAAACCTTCCCACTCCAAATAGAAAGACATGCTGAAAAATCAGAAGAAAAATAATTAGCACCCCACCATTGTTCTCTGGTTCCTCTCTATGTTGATGGGTACACATTCTTAAATGGAAGGAACAGGGTCCTTTCACTGCCTCTGTAGAGGGGACAGCACAGTAACGCTGGAGAAAAGACCATCTCACATGCTCCAGCATTCTTAACAAGCCATTTGTAACTGTCTTTGAATCAGGGGAAATATCTACCCAAGTTTCTTGGGCTTTGTATTTTTAAGCACAAAGCTGTATCACTTAATATTCTGGAAGTTATTTATCATTACCTTCATCAGTTTACACATTTATTCAGTTTCTGGAATTTCTACATTTTGGGATTTATTTTACACATAAATATAAAACACTAGATTAAAGGACAGATGCCCATTAGAAACTGCATAACTAACTTTCTTCAGTTTTGTGATTCCAGCTGAGGAATTTTTGTGCTGCCTTTTTTTAATTATTTATTTTAAAAATAAGTATATTTACACTTTAAAAACACCTTTTTCCCTCGAGAATATTTATAATTTTTGTTTTTGAGCAAAAGCACATTTGAAAACAATAAGATGGCAATACTTAGAAGTGCAAGCATCAGAACTCAATAGCATAAAAACAACTTACATAATATTAATGAAGTTCTTAAGCACCTGACTGAAATTTAATAACTTGATTCTCTTTTGGAGGCGTTCTTACTATGGCAATACAGTGCACAAGTTAATGTTGCCATTCTGATCAAAGATCAGATTACCCTTCTTTTCAGAGCATTCCAACCTTAACGAACCAGCATGTGCTCTGCAACGTATAACTCCAGAACACAGTCAAAAAGCTGTCCTCTGTCTCCTCACACCCACAAAATAGATGTCCAGCTTGTCCACTTGGGTTTATTCTGGTGACACACAGTATGTTTATAGGTGTTGGGGACCACAGACGCATTTATTTTATTTCAAGATACTAAAGGATATCTAGATAGACCTGTTAAGATGAACTCTATACATCAGTGTATCTTTATCTCACAGGCCTCCTAGAACAATGCTTTTATTGGGGGGGGGGGGAGGCAATCTATTTTTCAAGTAACAGATGGATAAACAGATGGGTGGAAAAGTCTACTGAATAGTGTGTTGGCTGCCTGTCATTGCCTGTATGACTGCCAATAAATATCATATGGATAAAACCTGTAAACTAACATGTCCCTGTGTGGTGCATTCTTTCAGAATGGTATGCGTTTGCTTGCCAATACCAGTATAAATGAAATGCCACCTTGGATAAGGTAAATTTTTGCAAGGAGACCTAACACCTAGGCACAGCTTGTTCTAAGATTAACAACCAAAAGCAAACAGGAAAGGAAGCCCCATGGTAAAGCATGCACATTTTACAGATTAACTATGAAAAGATACGTGTTGCACACCTGGAATAAATTCCTGGAGAGGACTTAAACACAAGTATGTTTACACTTAGGATAATGTTTTCATAGTGCTTTCATGCCTTGTTGTTGACAACTTTGTAATTTTGCTTCTCAGGATTGCATGAAGGAAAAGTGCTCAATTCAGAAGCTAGCCCTGAGATACCACTCCCTTCAGGCCAACAGCAGAATAAATACTGTATAATTTTCAAGAGATTCTCTCTATTTTGTGCTAATGCTATAAAAATAATGAAAAATATAATGACATGTTCCATATTTACTGGCACTTACGCTTTCCATTTCACATGTATCTTCCATTGCAAATATCTACAACTTGCCTGGCCACCAACACCACCATGACTACATGGAGAGGAAGGTTCATGCATACTTCAGGGTGTTTATTGGCACAGAGATGGGGGGGGGAGAAAGGACAGCCCTTAAAAGGACAGCCCCTTCCCTTTGCTTCAACCTAGTGTCTAATATTCCCTGAGTAATTCCTAGCTCTGGTACTGAGAGAATGTGGATACCTTTTCCTTATTCTACAAACAGATTGAACAGAGAGTTGAACAGAGAGGTGAGAATCCACGTCTCAGTTCTACAGGCTGGAAAATAAGATGGAGAGATCAAACTATTTCTTCAGATGAAAAATTATGAAACTGAAAAATTTCATGTGAGCAGTTCAGTTCTCCAGAGCAACAATCCAAGGTCTTTACCACATGGCTGACTTTCTGAAGAAAAGACAAAAGCAAATATTAAGGCTAAACAATGCCACTGTTCAGCTATTACAAGGACAGTTCCTAATAATAATAATAAAAAAATCAGCAACAACAAAAGCCTTTAAGAATGGTTGACATCAGAAAGAGTAACTAGCTGTGCCAGAATGCAAAATAACAGAAAAACAAAAACAGAAAAAAACCCAAAACATTGTGAAAAGATAGCATAACAGCCTAATACTAATAGATGAGGTAAAAGTGTCTGAAAAGGTATAGGCTTCAAATAACACCAAGAACATTTTGCAGCACTACCAGACGCACAAATATGGATGTGTGCACCAGGGTGGCGTGTCAGAACATGAAACTTGTTATAACTCTAACAGGAAATAAATAAAGAGTTGAAAAACCCTGAATGAGGTAGTAAAAGGCCTTTGACCTGAGGAAGAGCGAAGACAAACATGAAATTCAGAACTAATTTTTTCCATGTGAATGAAAGCAGTGTTTGTCCACTGCATGGCATTGTCGAGCCTAGAGAAAGCCAGGCTTTTAGGAGCACAGCTAACTGCAGGTACAAAGCACTCAGAGGTCAGCACAGCCCTTGTATCTTCAGAACTACATAATGCAACAAAGCAGAAAACACCACAGTGGTGAAACGAGCAAAATACAAAAAAACATGAAGGAGATTTCAGATGAGCTAGGACCCTAAAAAAGCTGCTCCTAAGCAGAGTTGGGCATTAACACAAAACTCAGGCAATCCATCAGTGCAGGATTTTGCTATAATGCAGAATCCATGCTGACATCACTCTTAGTGTACCCAGAAACAGGTACATTTAGTTTTGGAAAAAACAGTCATCATTGTTCCAGCCTCTGTGGGCACACGAGGTATGTGTTTGTGAAGAAATTACCTAGATTCAGTCTTGCCTAGGGCTGGAGAATTCCTGAATGGTCGGTTCAATTTTCTCATGCAATAGAACAGTTTTTTGAGTGACTGCATACCTCCAGTTTCTGACTGAAGGGGTGAATTAGAAGTGGAATATTCTCCTCTAGTGTAATATTACATGTCTCTGCATCTTACTGTACACTTAGTCATCCCTCCATGAATAAGTCTTCCTGTGAAAGGGCTCCTCTACTCCAGGCACATTCCTGCATATTACTATCAGTGACTGAATCTGTCAGAAACCATACTGAAATTGCTGCCCTCCTTTCCTTAACTGATGTATAACAGAAAATATATTTCTTAAAAGAAAAATAATAATAATAAAAAAGGTATATAACCTTTAGAAATACAATCAGCTTAAAGAAATGTGTGCAATTTTTTTTTTTTTACCCCTCTTGATGCATTTCAGATTTCAGTCAAACTGGCGAGTTTCAAATTTAGCCAAATGAATTTGTGTCCAAGTCCTGTATTTTTTAAGGTAAGTCTCACGTTCCAAAAATAACTAAACGATTCCACACAAACGTAGACTAAAATTAAATGAGGCTTAGATGTGTATCTGAACTAACTTCTATTCCATGGCTGCTTAATCTCTGTGGTTTTAGGAATGTTTGTGTCCCAGTTATTTGAGGCACCACAAAGTCCCCCAAATCTGACAAGATCCAATACTAATGCACTGTGCTGCATATGAGCAACATATATCAACCGAGTGCTCTCAGCCTCCTGGGTACATACAGACTGAAAGCTACAGCAGTCTGGATATTTTAGTGACCCAGTAGGGATGGGCTATCCCATGGAATAACTGTCACAGCACAGTTGTTCATATAAAAGTAGATACAAACAGGGCAGATTATTATCAGCCTTTCCACACTTTGTTCCTCCTATTCTTCTTTCTGACTGTTTGATCTCAGTAGTCGTGGAGTCATCTGACTCCCCTTTCTCCATCATCCGGAGGATTACAGTCACTGAGTACTTGGCTACCTCACTCTTGCTAGGTGAGGTTATCACCTCCAGATAGGTGAGGCACAGCCTCGGCACTGGGACAGAACTCAGATATGTTCTTGCCTCCCATCTACAGTCTGCTCACATGTTTGTCCCTCGGACATCAGAGCTGAGTTACTTCAGAGATGGTCTTGACTCTAAGACAGGCAGAAAAAACTGGAAAATGTGGCCTTTAAGATCCAACTTAAAATACCGTAGCTCTATCTAGCACAAACTATAGGTTATTTTTTTCCTTTGTCTTTCTCTTTCCTTACATCAAACCATGTCAAGCTATGAAAACCATCTTTTTAGGACAAGAATCTACAGTAAAATAGTTTGTAACATAAGAGGAACATGCGCTGATACAAGTTTTATTTCTCTTATTTAAAGTCTCAGTGATTCACACAAAATCACCTTCTACATTTACTTACCGATAGAACAAAAACAAAAGGTAATAAAATGCCAGAAAAGAGTCTGTTATTGAAGCACCTAAAAATGGATGTAAGACCATGCAGGGATTCTCAGGGCATTTAATTCCCACTATTTTTTTCAACTTTTGTACATTAAAAACATTTCTGGAAATCAGGTTCTTCCTTTCCTTTGCTTCAATGCCTTGTTTCTAATTGGAAATACTGAAAAGTCAGGACTAGAAGGCTGATTACACAGTGCTTCTGGATTCATAGAAAATGAGAAGAGTAGAAGATCCCGTACGCTTCTCAAATACATCTTGTGGTTTCAAGCGACTCAACAGAAACTTTGCACTTTGGCATTTTTTTAAAGCCAAACCCCTAGAGCTTTCCAGATGAAATTTTCAGTGCATTAATATAACAGCGTTGTTTAAACAAAAGTGCCATTTTAAGAACTGAACCTTATATTACAAGCACCTTAGAATTTGATCTTTACAAGCGTCTCTGCTAATAAATCCCTTCCAAGCCTCTGAGCTGTGATTCAGAAAGAGAAGAATAGTTCAGGGGCAGCAGTACGGTGAAGCCTTGAGTCACGCACACTTTGTGAAAAGAGTTGGTGTATCATTAGGTAATACAGGAGGAAAGAAAAATTGATATGAGCCTACTCAGCCCAGAGAGGACAGCCTGCATTTTTGATGTGTGACTCAACACACTCCTCAGCAGCAGCAGTGCGGACAAACAGTTCTCTGCAGGTCCAAAAGAAGCGGGGGCTTTTGAGAGAAGAACATGGGACTTTTCTTTGGTGAGGTACTACAGCCCAGAAAGTCTCCCAGCAGCATCACTCACGTGTAAATATGAGTTACTTGTATTACAGAAGACAGTTCAAAAACAGCTATGCCCTCCTTTGTTACTTTTGCTGTACTTTATAGGCTACAAAAATAGAACTGTATTAACTAAAACATCCTCTGAGAGATAAAACAAATGCATTTTAAGGGTCACTCGCAGAGTAAACAGAGCTTAGAAACTCCATTTTCCATCTCAATCGTGATTTTAGCTGCAGAAGTTCACCAGCTGCCATATGTCCCTGATGGTACAGGACTTCATCAGACAATGGTCACATAACACAGCAACGATAGTACAGACATCACAGCTGTTCTAAATGTGACATAGATGGGAAATATTGGCATTCTGAGTAAGAAAACAGGATACCATAGCTGCCAGAGAAGGACAGGAGGGAGAAGAGGAAAAGCATGTGATTCTACCAACATTTCCCATCTCTTTCCAATTTCACGTATATCAGACTGAAAGCTTAATCAAGTAGTTCCCACGCAATCAAGTAGCCTGAAATGAGAAATGGACTTCATTCAGTTCCTTCTCCTGCCAGTACAAACTAATCTTTTACATGAAAGTTGTCATTTCTTCCAGTCTAGTTTTAACAACCCTGGCAAAGCCACCTCCACACATACTTTGGGAAATACACTATAGTCTCCCATTAAATTTGCTTTTATTTATTTGATCCATTTATTCAATTTCCTTCCCTTTAAACCATCCAAAATTCCTCTCCCTTTTGTTCCTACCACAATTCAAATAATCACAGTTAAATATCGCAGTTCTTTATGGTGGCCATTCATTAGTCAAACAACTTAGCTATCAGATGTGGGCAGCTGCAGGACAGTATTGGTAAGTGGTATTACAGATTCTAAGTACAACCCATTATTGCCTTTCACATTTGATAGTTTACAACCTGGAGTCTGAACCTACAGAAGGAGCTTTTATGGCATTAAACCTCACCTTTGTACCCACATTCTCAGATGCTTTGCGCCTCTCTTGCAGATTATGCTTACAGCTTGGAACATTGTATAGGTAGGAGCCTAAGGCAGCGAGAGGTGAAGACCAGATGTGATTGAGGTATGGAACAAGAAAATGTATTTGGAAAATGCACGGTAAGTGTTAGGGTTGTATTCATGCAGGCACCCTGATGAATGAACAGATAAGCCCTCATCAGCCTGGCCTCTTCCCACTGAAGACAAAGGCTTTACCTTCCCAAATCCCATAAGGATGGTCATGCTGATTAATGGAGCATGATTTCCTTGTGTGTGCATACAGACAGAAAATATAAGCATTTGGATACCTACATCTTTGCATCTACACAAGGCAGTTAGCACAAAGTTCATATAGCTAATACTGTTTTGAGTGTAAAGCTCATCCCAAAACCTACAACAGTATAAGATGTTCAATGTAAGCAAATACGTAGCCACAGGAGTCATTTCCCATCGTAGTGCTTTTTGTATTGTCATTAATAACTGCTGGAAAATGAAAGATCACCTTAGCTTCCAAATTTAAAAAAAATATTTTTAAAAAAAGTTTAATGTTTCCACATTTTCATTTTGGGATAAAGAACTATAGAATTTTCTTTGCTGCTACTTAATATCCAACAAACATTTGCTTGCTTTCCAACATGCGATCTATTTCCTTCAGTATTTTGAGTGAAAATGCTTTGTTTTCCAACGGGCATCATTTTGACAAGGCGTAACGTCCAATGAGCTGTACATTATTTCAGTAACCCGAGGAGCAGAGTGGGATAGGATTTGGAAAGGGGAAAGACATAAGTTGAGAAGAAATATTTCAGCTCTTGGTAAGCAGCAGCTGAAAGACACTACCGTGTGAAAGCTGATCTTTGTAACATGAGGTGTTTACCCTTTCAGTCTACATCTAAAGATATCAACATCAATAAAGACCTTACAGTGGTAATTAGCACCGTTTCAAACAAATTACATGAGTTTGTAATTCATTGCTTAATTGATACTTCACCCAACAGAAGGTATTTAACATTCACATAAACCAGAATTTTATTAGAAACGTGGTGAATGTTTTCTTTCATATACAAAGCAGCATGCTAATAAAGACCAAGCTAGAGCTACGATCCTGTTTACAGACCGTGCCATGACAGTTTTGCATCAGGATCTGTGTTTCAGCTATGCTCATAAAGGCTTCATTTTACTGTTTACCTATATGCACGCTATTCAGATTATTTAATGTACTTACATTTATAAATCTAAACATATTTATGATCTACTTTCCCCCGGTCAGAAGTGACTAAAAATTATGGCTGTCATTTAATCAAAAGGATGAGGCACAGCATAAACCACCTCTTCCTCCCTAAACTAACACTGGAAGGCAAGGGAATTTAAAAGTACTGCACTTGCTATTTCATTTTAGTTGAAGTTTTGGTGTTCAGCATTTCTGCAAAGCCAAGCAAACTTATGAAATATGGATTTAGGCACTCAAGTACTGGCATCCATACTAGAACATCACAGTTTAGACTTGCTGTGAGCCAGCAAGGAGCCAAGATCAGACCTGGGAACCAAGCCCAAAGCCCTGCCCAGGTAGCATCCTATTTTCTGGCCACAGCAGTCTGGTTAGCACTAAACTTGCTGTCGTCTTTATCTGTACACAATGCAACGCAGCAACTTCACGACACTCCAATGTCATATTTCCACGTCAGGTCTTTTAAAAAGTCAATTAACCTGTTAACAGTGTGGCACAGATGAGGTACATCATTTTTCTGCTAACTCCAGCTCTAGAACCAACTGTACCACTTAGAGAAACGGTTTCCTTGTCAGTAGGTATTTCCTTGAAGCAATAAACTGCACTTCCCTTCTAACAAAACGAAGAGCTTCATTACGGTGTACTGCAAAAACCTACGGCAGATGGATTGTTAGTAATGGGACATGCTTTTATAGGCATGGAAACCTTTGCTCTATTTTTAAATACAGACTTAATTCATTTAAATGGAGATACCTGGAGCACTGCAGGCACTGGAGCACTGCTTAAAAATAACAATGTGATAACATTGTTATTTTTAAGCCCCGGAAAAGCTTAAAGAAAGAAAGTTGAAATCAATGAAATGTGTTTTATTCTATGCCAAGATTATAGAGAAAGCAATAGTATATTCTCGCAAGAACGTATTAAACCCACTCATGAACTGATCTTCAAGGAAAGAAATCTTTCCCAAAACAGTCACTTAGATTAAATGGAAGGAAATGATTAAACTGAATCATCAACCTGTAGGATTCTCATTCGTATTAAAAAGGAAAATAATAGGAACCAATCACCCACTCTTTGTCTTCCGTGGCTGCAACTTCTTCATTTTTATTATTTGATCTTTTTATTTTTTTAAGAAATGAAGTAGGCAAAATTACACTGTCTTATCAATGAGCATGTGTTGACTCTTGTGGAAAAAAATAGCAGCTTCTCTCCGTAGCTGTTCACACTAGCTAATATTCATTTATCGCATGTGCTTAAACATCCTGACTGATCAACTGAGCACCCAACAAAGACAATCCAAATAGATTTTAAATAAGTTTAAGCTCTCACGACTTTCTAATTTTTGGTAAGCAGAGCTTGGTAAGAAATTAACATTATTTTCTTTCCTAACGTATTGTTCACAAAATGCATTTTTGTGTTTAGTAAGAATCACTTCAGCCAGCCACATAGAGACAACAAAACTAATTTCATTAAACCAACCCACAGTGTTGGACAGCACTTGAACATGAGCACCTACAGATCTACCCCTCTGGCTGTAAACAGCATAGGATATAATAAAAGAGCACCTAAAGATGTCAGGAAGACATTTAACTTCATTTATAATTTGTTAAGAGAGAAAAATCAGTACTTTCTCACAAGTCCCTTTGAAAAACCTACATTGAGTGTGATGGAGCCTTCTATCTGCTGCCCTTCTGATAAATGAGGAACAACGAACAAAAAAACCACCAGTTTGCCTCATGGTTTACAAGTAAAAGAGCAGAACCCAGTGAGGACACAGAAGGAGGCTGGTGCCCCATCTTGCCTGCTCACTTGCCCTTGCCTTGCAGGACATTTTGGTGCCCTCTGCTCCTATCAGGGCTGGAGATCTGCAAGTGGCCAGCCGTTCCTGAACACAGTGCACAACTCATCTTTTGCACAATTCAGACTCTCCGACCTCTTACTCCCCCAGAACAGGATCAGCCTCCTAAAAGGAGCATCTGAGCACAAGAATCCCTGTTTGCACAGCAACCTGACACAGGTCAGGGAAAGCTCAGGATACTTCTCTGTGCCTCAGAACGGCAGCTCCCCCAACAGCAGTAGCAGCAGCAAAGGACATTTGTGGTGGCAAACGAGAGGAGTAGATAAGAACCTTTAGCTGAGCAATGCAGTGACAGGGAGCTTGCAATGCAGAAAAGAGAGGTCACAAAAACAGAACTGTGCATAGTAAGTAAAACACTTTAAATTATGTATGAAAATATTAAGTAATATGCTCATTTCCGCATGCAGGCACACATACACTCCAGAAGCTCGTGGCTGAACATCAGAAAGAATTTCCTATGTGCATTTAATTAGATTCTGAATATTTTTATATATATCCCAATTATTTGAAACATTTCCAAAATACTGCGATTATTATTAAATGTGTAAATGAAATGTGGGGCATTTCTGTAACTAGGATTCTTAACTCACCTGTTCTGGCCAAGCAGCTTCTGGTGGGACGCTGCACCGTTCATTAACTATTGCTGTTTGTGCAGCTCATTCTAAAAGTAAAAGGTATTGAAGCTTTCAGCCATCCATAACCTTATGTATCTTTTAAGCCAGAGGCTAAATCCTTGCAAGAAGTGTTGATACATGTTAGGGATCTGTACTTTGTCCCTTGGAAACAGCTTTTTAATTAACTTATTTATTTATTGATGAGTGTAGATGATAGGAAAGAATCAAGGGGAATAAGGAAATCATACATTCCCAGTCTATTAACCTCTGCTGTGCAATAATGTGCCAAAAAAAAACAAACAAAAAAAACCCTTACATTTCTTATTGATTCTTCCTCTCTAGAAAGATAACATGTTTTACATTCAACAAAAAGGAGAAGAAAACATCCTTGCCAGCCACATTTCTGCAGAAAATGAGTCCCAGATCAATAGATTTGTGTATTTACAGACATCTGCCACACATGGTGAATCCTCCTGTAGATTAAACTCAGACAAAATGACAAGCAGTTCTTGGCATCCTGCTGGAGATTGGTTATTTTGCCATTCCCCATTAAAAAGTTCTGGATTCTAACAGTCTTTATTTCCCTAGGTGAAAAAGCCTACTACACTATTTGCCAAAACTGTACACGTCAACTTTTTTTTTTTTAATACCTTCAATATTGCAAACTATTTTAAATAATTCTGAAGAGAGAGATGGTGTAAAAAATTGCAATCAAGAGCTGATAATCACAGACATTGGAAAGAAAGCAGTTAAAGATGGAAGATGAGCTAGGATTTAATGGCACTTTAAAATGGTTTTAAGTCAGTTGAAACAGTGTTAAGGATAACGTCAGATCGAAAGCCAAGCTGTCACATGCTCAGGAAAAGGATAGCATAACAGACACAGGTTTGTCCCACGTGCAACAGTCATCACAACACACTATAAAGCCAATACGTTTTGTTCACAAATTTTTGTTTTTTGTTCTTGTTTAACTGACCTGCTTTCATTTCCAGGAATGATATGCCATCCACACAGGTTTAATTAAACTCGTTATTAAAAACACATTAAGTGATTACAGTCTGCATTCAAGCTAATTCCTTATTCAAAGTGAAAGGGGCCAATTCTCTCTAAATCCTGAGCTTGTTGTGCAACATTCATGCATCTAACATATGCAGGTGTGAAGAGTTATCTAAGCATTTTTCTGAAACAAAGCAAAATGACATTTTTACGCTCTTGTTGGCACAACATGCACTGGAAAGGTAACCAGTAAACCACAAATCCCTCTTACCCATTTCCTCACTGGGCTTTAGAAAAGCAGTAGTAGCTGTGCTGAATGCTAATAGAGGTAATAAATATTATTAAAGGCAGCCTCCACTAGCAATCTGGGTACTAGTCACACATTCTAATGCTTCTCAAGTTTTCTCACAACGATACTTTAAAGCCTTAGAACCTTTAAGGCTGCTGGATTTAACATTAGGTCAGACTTGTTAACTGTCCACCTGTGTACCACAATTTGAGGAAAATGTGGAAACATGGCTCAGGCAGTTTAAATTCCACGCAGAATTTTATCAGCTGAAGATCTGTCTTTGAAATTAAACAACTCTTCCCACTGCAGATAATATAACACCACCCCTCAACTGCTGGACACCTCATTCTTTGACTCAAACTAAGGGGAAGAGTGCATGTTCTTCATCTCATGATGACAGCAAGAACAGCAATCAACAGAAACTCAACTAGTCCATATAGGGATTTAAGATGATGGTATTGTTTATAGTTTTCTGTTGTTTTTTGTTTTTATTTTATTTTTTTTAAGTTATTTTAAAAAGTGAAAAAACATTTTCCTTTAGTCTCTCATTTTCACCTTCTGTGTTTAAAATTGGTTGGTGTCTACTAAGTTGAGGCAGCCACAGAAGTGGGACCTTGAATTGTATGGTAGAACAAGCCTGCCATGCAGGACTTCCACTCTAACAGAAATCCGGCAGATTTCATAAGTGAACAAAACCTTACACTTTTCCAAGATCACTAAGTTAAATCTTTCATTTTGAAAAAGTAGAGATGGATTTTGCTTTAAAAAGATGCTAGAAATGACCCTGTGGTAATGAATGAGCAGCTAACAGCCTAGGAACCTCAAATCACCTGCACCCGTGTTCAGGCAAGTGCTTCCTACAGAAAGTTTAGTTGGGAATTGTTCATTGGGAAGGAGTGTGTTTACAAAGCTGTATTTATAAATTTATTTATTTCTATTCATGAATTAAATTCAACAACTTGACACTTTAGTAGGATATAAAATGTTAAGAAGGACTTTTAAGGATTCATTTGTAAAAGTTCAAATTTACAAGAGGTTTCATGCTTGAGAGTGTAAAAATTTGTGCATTGAAGGTGACCTGACTAGCTGATAAATCACACGTAACCCTCCTTCTCTTCCTCTTCAAACCATTACTGTAGAATTTTCTTCTGTCATGTCTGGGATTCATACATCCTAAAGATACGCAGCCAATAATAGAAAAAAACTGGCTCAGATTTCAGTTTGGAAAATACTGAGGAGAAGCCCTAAATGTTATATAATGTTTTCAAATTCTGTGCGTTAATTTAAGTACACAGACATGATTCCTGTCTATTGTACTTGCTAGACAGTAGCTAAAATCATAGCTGTACAGCTGCCAGTGCTCAACAAGAGCTAGACAAATGTGTGAAAAAATGAAAGCTACAGAGGTAACGTGCGTTCATACAATATTTAGGTGCATATTGGCATACCCAGATGAGTTCTATCCATCTAATTAACTGTATGATTCCATAGCAATTCCTTATACTCTTATAATTAACAGCACCCTCTGAGCCAGTTCATGTTGCTGCCATGAACGAATGATGGAACACATGCAAGGTGGCAAGTATACAACCTGTCCTGTATGCTCTTCCACACTGCACTACACACAGCAGTAGCAGTTAACTAACTGTCAGAGCTCAAAAGGTTGTGATAAGTGGCACATAGTCTAGTTGGAGACCTGGAAACAGTGGTGTTCCCCAGGGGTCAGTGGGGTCTGGTCTTGTTCAACATCTTCATCAACAACCTCAATGATGAGATAAGAGTCCACCCTCAGCAAGTTTGCTAATGACACAAAGCTGGGAGGAGTGGCTAACATATCAGAAGGCTGTGATGCCATTCAGAGAGACCTGGACAGACAGAGAACAGGATGGAAATGAACCTTATGATGTTCAGCAATAGCAAACGTAGAGTCCTACACCTAAGAAATAAAATGTTGTAACATTTTAATGAAGGCTTGGATTTTAATCTAGGCATCAGTCACCACGCCTTATCAGGTACAGTATGTTTTCCACCCAGGTGCAGATGGTGCCATCCAGTATCAGTTTGATTACCTATACAAGAAAAATTGGCAGGGTCCTGGTGTGAAAACTAGTGTGACACATCTCTAATCATTCCAATTACTGTAGTTTTAGAATGCAATTAAGTGCACAGAACATGGCATTTGCCAGGCCCACTTAATTAATCTACCGATTTATATTTTTTTCATCACCTGTTAGCTTTCAATAGTCTGATGAAGAATGGTAACTACAGTATGGGTACAGTTTAGGTCTTGATCCAGTGTTTTTGAACCAGAGTAAGTTTTCTGTTACCTTTAATAGAGGCAGCAGAAGTACGGATGTAATCCCTTTCCCTCTCAAATAACAATTCCATCACCTCTTGCCTTTTACAACTGACACAGAAAAAACTCATACAGATATAGACTGCTCCGAAAGTAATGCCTCCTATGTTATGAGTTTGCCCCACAATATCAGAGGTAGATCTTGTTGTTAATGGCAGTAGAGGTTAAACCTTCCCAGCAATACTTCATTACACTTTGTTGCTGTGTGGCTAGGTGGCAGCAGGAGGGCAGCCTAGCAAAATGGCACCTGACATGGAAGTGCAGATGAAGCAAAGGGGTGTCAATGAACTCCCCCGTGTGGAAAAAATGGCACCCAATGACATTCACTGACACTTGATGAACATTAATGGAGACCAAAGAGATGATGCGAGCGCAGTGAGGAGGTGGCTGGTGCGTTTTAGCAGTGGCAACAGTGACAATGGGTGACTTCTGCTGTTGAAAGTTTTTACAATCATGGCATGCAGGCTGTTGTTCATCTCACGTGATAAAGCATAGCTCATGGCATGGAATCTGTTGCAAAACAGCACTTTGTACTGGTTTATAGATTTTCCCTATTGAATCGTATCATTGTGCTCTATACCGTTGACAGTATCATAGTTTTCATGGAAATAAATAGGAGGCATTACTTTTGGAGCAACCTACAAACCAGCTTGACTCCCAAGCTTTTAATGTCTTGTTTTCGTACTCTGAAACCCACCATCACCATTATTCAGCCCTTGGGAAATGTAAGATAAACCAGTGGATCTGCCTCTGTATCAAGTTTGTTACTTCATCGTTATCGTATCTATATATTATAGATAATCTATATATTATTGTAGCAGTGTGTAAACCCAGGTGGTTAGTGCAAACTGCCCCATACTCAGCAGACTGTTCTGTAGAGCACCAGGCCTTTTCAGCTTCCAAAGCAGCTGACTTTATGGAGTGCTGGACTTACCTCCACAACCTGCCACCTCTCACTGCCTACCCCAAGATTTCAACTCCCATTCCCATTACAACTTCAAGAAATGGGACATTTAGAAACAACCTGTGCCTTTAATAAAACTGTTCTCTTAAGTAAAGGTTGCAAGATTAGGCTCTCCAATTGTGTATGTATAAGCAAGCATGCCTATGTCATTACTCTTGCAAATATATATTTTGCACAGTATATGAAACAGTTTTTATGATGTCCTCATTTTCAAATACTCATCAGCCAGGGCTGACAGTACTTACCATATTGGTTCTTTATAAAGTACATAAGAGATCTGGTTAAGCATCAAATTAATTTTGATTCAAAGGAGACAAATAAGTTACGAGAAGAGTGTGTAGAAATGGGCATAAGATATAGTTAGAAATAAAGAAGCAGCTTCTCTTGCCTAAGTTGTTGGTGCCTGAGTTATTATCATGTATTTCACAAATTTTGGCACACAAGTGCTTCAAGATTATTTGGTTTCTTGTGGTTATTGTTATATTTTCTGACTTGTGATATAACTTCGTTACTGTTCTTAATATTAATTGCAACTAATAAGATGCTAGTAACATCATGAACATAGTAGTGATTTACTCTGAGCTCTACTATTTACTCTCAGTGCAAATATGAACCAAAAACCATCTGAACCTGAAAAGCACATTACATTTTCTTTGCCAGACTCACATGCACAGAATGAAGGCTGAGGTGACATGTAAACAAATAACAATGGAATATGATAATACTTAAGTTTTCTCTCAGTTAGGTCACGTGAATTCTAAGATGTGACGGACATAGCATAATTTATTTTCATTTCAATATCTGTCATATCTCCTGAGCTCTTACGTTTTATGCAGATTTTTTCCACCTGCGTAGCAATCTTTTTTAATTAATGTCAACAAAAATGAGGTACATTCGCTACTGCTGCCAATTTCTGTAGAAACTGTATGGGAGCTAATGAATATCAAGAATTTTTATCCATATATACTTGTTATCAAAATAATACATGTTTGATAGTAAGTCTGTTTTTCTGTCTTTTCATTTCTCCCTTTGACAGCCTTTGTTCTTTAAAAACTGAGGTTAGTGTAATTGGAAGCAACTTACTGACCTGTTAAAGAAACAAAGTTCTCCACATCTTTTCTCCCTGTATCCCCACGTTGAACGTGCTGTGACTCTAATCTCATCCACAGGTGCACTACAAAAAGAACAAAGCAGAGGTATTCCCAGAGCAGACAGAGGGAGCTGTATCTCCAGTTTTACTCTTTAAAAGGACAGCTATAAACAAATAGTCAAGTTTAAATTTGCAAACATTGTAAATTTAATAACATCTCTAGCTCGATTTTGACAGAGCACTATAAGCAACCAAACTAGGCTTTAAAAGCACTAGCAAAGATACTACTTTCCTAAAGAATGAGATAATGAAAACATTTTATTTCTTAAAAACATGCCTATGTGAGAACAGTAAGAAATGTCACCAACCAATCATCTGCTGCTTGTTTGTTGGTTTTTTTTAGCTTAGACGTTGCATGAACAAATATTTATGTTTCTGTTTTTGGTGATGTGAAAGAAGTATTGGAAAGCATGGTACATGCAAAGTACGTCAAAAAGTATGGAGTACGATGCTTAATAAAGTTGGATTGACAAGTGCTAAGAGTTTTCTGAAAAAAAGAAGCCTCTCTTTCCCATCTGTCCTGAGATAAGTGTACGTTGGATTCACAGGAGGACACAATTCTAACCACTAAGGACATAAACAAGACTATACAGAGCTGGATTTAAAAGCATGTGCATCTTCCCCCTATTACTTTTGATCATGCATTAGATATCACACATCCACTTGGAGACACTGAACTATCTCACCACTGCTGCTTAGCTTAAAACAGGAAGAAGTGAATGAAAAAAGTAAAAGAACATTGCATACATATATGCCTGTGCATGAAACTGTATTGAAAATGTCACGTTAACTTAAACACCACCATAAAGTGGATTTTTTTCCAGTAAGGTGTTCAGCTTTACAGCTTACTTTTTACATTTTGATTAAGTGCTTTTTTCTATCTTCCATAACGTCTGTGAGGAGAGGAAGGGCAGAATTTGTTCTACTTTTATTTAAATTTTTTGCAACATTCATTATAGCACTACAGTTTTAATTAATCCCAAAAAATCCTGCTTTAATTGCATTATATGTCAGGTGTAAAAAGGCCTCCATATTTGCTCACGATTCTGAAAGACTTGTAACAGCATACTGATTCCTTTTAAACAACTGCCACATTAAAATAATACGTGCATGGATATGAAGACAGAAACACACAGTCCATCAAACAGAATTTGTGATCCTGTAAGAACAGCCCTTGCTGGAGAGACTCTAGGGGCGTGATAGAAGCAGGTCTGAACCCTTTAATACTTCTGCTGAAGACATGAGGTAGAACGGATAGCAACAAATTGAATTCTGGTTTTGTTTCTTCTCTGGTTCTTAAAGTTCTTCTCGTTTTTACAAGTACTTTTGTACAGCGATCCTCCAAATAATGAGTCAAGACTAAGATAATTAAATTAATCAAATCACCAACAATCTGCATCTAGGACTGCTTGTCGCAACCATCCCACCTCTGCATATCTCCTTTCCTCAGGGCATTACATCCTTACACCTCCTTCCTCATGGTGCTGTGACACTCCTTAGAGTATAAGCTCTCTAATTAATACCAAGCCTTTTCCAATATAAAGAGTAGCATTACAGCAAATTACTGCATGAATCATTAATAATAACAGAAACGTTACTCCAGAAAGCAGCATGCAAAGCCTTACACAACACTTGTTATTGTTATAGGGTACCCATTTGCTAAAAGTGTACATGGAAATAACTATCTTTCCATTCATAGTATATTAAGACCCCTCTCTTCCAAACGTCTGTCTGCCAAATACTACAACAGATGTATACAAAAGCTAACATTTCTGACACACATTTTTTCCAGTCAAGTACCAATCTCAGTGGATGTGAGTATAAAAATACTACTGAGAAATTACTGAAATGTAAGACACTTAGAAAAAATAAATACTTCCTTCAACTACTTGAAAACAGTATGATTAACCCTCCACATTCTGAAACAATGAAACTGATAACCTTTCTTACCTCCCTACTTATCAACTCTGCGTTTTATTGGATTAACTAATTGAATCCGATTTTTAAAATATTGTTCAAAATAAAGTACATTTACAATGCATAAGAACTGTCTCAATAGCTGATTTTAGATCCTCTTAATTTTTTCTCAAATTCCTCTTAAGTACTAACAAGAAAAGATATACTCTGGCAATACGCTCTGCACATACATAATCCTTAACATCACTCCCATCTTTCCACTACCACTGCTTGATATTCTATTTGATATTAATTGATAGAATTGGATGTTCTATAAATATTGATCATATTGGTTATTTCTGCACTGTCCACTAGCTACAGTACCATGGGGTATCACCATATTCTCTGTCAACATAGGCTACAGTCTTATGTTTTTGATGTAACGTCTAGCATTTTGACATTTAAAATTGAATGTTGCTCAGATTTAATGGCTTTTTTTTTTTTCAGAAATTACATAAAAATTGTATCAGCATGATTTATTTTTCATTAAGGCTAATTTTCCACCAGATGTCATTGCATCGATGAATACTGTGTCTGATTATGTTAAAACAACAACAACAATAAACAGCAGAATTTACTTATATGACACGACTGACATACCACGTTAGAAAAGTTCAACATAAACTCTACGAGTATCCTGGAAAAAAATATAAAGAGCTAATAGCTTTCAGGTAATATAACTTCACCAACAAAACAGAAACAAGGCATGAAAATACCAGAATACTTTAACTAAAAATAACCAGAAGTTTTTCAGAAGAAAAATCTATTTTTCTTCTGAACAAAGAAATTAAAATTCAAGGGCTCTCCATATGAAAAGTTCAAGGCTGAAAGTGTGGAGACTGTGAGAACAATAAAACCAATCCTGTACAGATAAGAGCTCAGTAACATGCATTTCCATGATTGTGCAAATCCAACCTAAAAGGAATTGAAACCTTCACCAAAGGTAA
Source organism: Odontophorus gujanensis (assembly GCA_013399175.1). Lineage (NCBI taxonomy): Eukaryota > Metazoa > Chordata > Aves > Galliformes > Odontophoridae > Odontophorus > Odontophorus gujanensis. The sequence goes on along the minus strand of VXAB01009420.1, from coordinate 88,429 downwards.
AGACTTCTACTCTTCTAAATGAAGGAGCGTATTTACAACATCAGGTATACAGTGGCTTAACTCTTTTAAGAGCTCGTGTTCTTGAAATTAGATAGGAAAAATGTGATTCTTTTAAGCACAGTCTTAAGCATAAGGAATTTTAAAGTCTTCGGATAGTTTCTAGGATCTATATACAAACAACTGGCTGGTCTTGTCCTGAAGCATGTTCCTGAAAAGCACATAGCACTGCATTATAACTTTTCTAAGCCTGTAGCAGAGACACAATGTTTCCAGTCTAGAATTGGAATACATTTCAATACGGAATCTCAACTAAAAATAACTTTACCATTTATATTTAATATTTGTATGAAAAAACGTCTACTTAAGGTAACGTCTCTAAGATGTCAACAGTAAATAATATTTGAAGAGGAATGATGTATTTAATATTTAATAACACATATAATGAAAGTAGTGAAAAATATTGAAATTGCAGACATGTCCATCATCATTCAGCTGGTATTTCAGATTGCTAATCTATGTTATCATGACCTAGCTTTACCAAAGAACTAAACGATATTCAAGTATTTCAATGAACAGTATACTGGAGCTGGTTAATCTAAATTTCAATTAGTTTGTGTCAATATAATCCTAAAAAGCTCCTGAGAGGTAATCAACATAAAAAGGATGTTTGATGAAAATCAAGTCCGGAATGATCCAGCATTCTTTTGAAAGCTAGTGAAGTAGTCATTTAGCCCAAAGTCAAAAATTGTATTTGTTTATTCTCTCTACCAGTCTCCAGGTTCATAGCAAATGAAATCCTGCTGCAGATTTTATTCAAATATTCAAATAAGGACTTTTTTTTCCTGAAAAGATGAGTCAGAGGTCAAATAATTTGAAACACGCTGTTATGTAATCATTGTTAATATGCAAAAGTAACAATGAACTTTTACAATAAAATACAAACCTATAACTAAATCCAATTCATTTTGACTTCTTAAAAAATATATTACCAGTTTTACTAGTTAGTATGCTCTCCAAATAGGAAACTGATGTCAGGAGTCACTTTCAAAATAAAAGTCACTGTTTACCTAAAACAAGTCTTAATGAAACATCATCTGCAAAGGAAAATATTTTGGAAGACTCACAATATCTTGTTTGATGGGTTAATAATAATTCCATCCACACTTAAAACCTTTACTGGATCCACACATAGAATTTAGCATTGCAGGAATAACATCAAATTATCTAGTACAAATCTTCCTGGTGTTTGCTCACTGCCTAAAATGGCCCAGTGCAACACGGTGGCCTTTTGAAGTACCTTTTTTCTTAAGACCCAGTCATTATTTAAAATCAATAAACATTAAATAACCAGGCTATCATACACATGTAAATATTTTCTCATGAACAGAGGTAAGAGATCATCCATGAATTCCTGGATTAGGCATAAGGTTATGATATCAATTTATTTAAGGTCAAGCTACTGTCGTACAGATGTTCATTCAACAAATAAACAAACACAAATATATAAATACATATCAAGAATATTTATATATTGTGACTTCTTAAGCTTGTTTAAAAACATGCTAGACTAAAACAGTCAGTTGACTTTGCTGTGTGACATCAACAGTCGTAAAGACATGTCCGTCTCATTCATATTTTAAATATATCAAAACCATGGTTTATAAAAGCTTTCATTTTTGTCCTTTTTGAAGAGATATAGGTTTTGTATAATCAACCATACCCACTGAAGTAACTTATTTTACTGATTTTATTGCTTCACCATTCGATGTTCTACCCTAATCAGAAAGAATTACAATGACGTGGAAAACATTTTCTAACAGCTTTTTTCCATTTTAGTTTTCTGTTTGGCATTATCTGCCCAGTTAGAATTCTGGAAAATGAAATTGTAGGAAATTATACAATTATGTAATGAACCACTTTCATTTCAGAGTTTTACAGCAGCTCTTAGCTTGGCCGACCTTGCTCTTGGGTTTGTTAGAATATCTTTGGTCTGGGGTGTGAGAACTTTTTTCTGTGTAAGAGTCCACTTCGAGTTGGATTTCCCATGGGAAAAGTCTCGTGTCTCTTCTTCTTTGGAGCAATTTTTCAGAGCCTGTCTTATCTTCTGCCTTGAGCCAAGATTGTACTTTTCTGTCATGTCTATTCCATGAAGAAAACGTTTGATGATACGATCTTCTAGTGAATGAAACGAGAGGGCTACGAGACGACCTCCAGGTTTTAGAAACTTCTCAGCTGTCTTCAGTCCGATAAAGAGTTCATGAAGCTCATCATTTACAAATATTCGCAGGGCTTGGAAAGTTTTGGTAGCAACATGTGTAGGTCTCTGAAGCAAGTCTTTTCGTGCATACAACGCTGATGCTGGAAAAGCACCTGTCAGACATTTGGAAAGGTATATGTTACTATTTTGTTATTTCTACACTGATATTCTGACATTAATCCACTTCTGCATGATGACTTTAAAGGAGTGTGTACTTACCACAGAACCCTGAGTGAGCTTCCTTCCTTCTTTTAAATACATAATTATCTTCTGCTTTAGATTCCCTTTCCTGAAAGTAAACCCTACTAAACTGAGCTGGCTTGCAGGTTTTCCTACAACTCACTGGTACTGCTTGCTCCAGTGCTTCAAGTTAAAATGCAAAATGATAGCTGAAACCAAAATAGGGAAATAATGAAGATGGCTAGATAAATCCTACATCTTACAACTCAGCATAGTCAACGTAAATTCATTAGCTGTTTGTGACAGTTCACTTTATGCTTTTAAGGCAAGTTAAATATAAATACATATATATATGTGTGTGTATTAATACATATACTGATATATAATATATACTGAGTTTTAACTGTTACCTTCCAGCATATAATACATTTATTCCCATGTAGAGATAAAAATGAAAACAGTGTTTTCATTACAACTTCCCTACTGGTATTTTTCAATTCATTACTTAAAGCTTAAAGGAGATATTCTGGTTTTGAGATAAAAAAAAAATTTTGACCACTAAACTAGTGTTCCTTCAACTGTTCATAAAAGCACCTTAAGACATTTAGAAAATGCAACTAACATTGTTGATTTTTGACAAAGCAGAACATGTATGAGTTATTTGGAAGAAAAAAAAACACTAGTTCAGGTGACACTGGTGGCACTAAACTCTATAAAACCTGTTTCTGACCTTCCCCAGTGTTCTTATGAGTTATTCAAGTCTCTTCATAAAGAGACTGAAAATTTGATGGAAACTCTAATATAGCCTTATTTGATGTATTTTAGGCTTGAATTTTCATTATCATAGTACAGAGCAAAGAATTGGAGATTTGATGGATCAAAGTAAAAAAAGTACAAGAGCCTAGAAGATCTGTGAAACCTGAGTAAACTTATAATCTATTATGTAAGTAAAAGCAGAAGTCATAGGAGTGCATAGATGGACATAATTATTTTTCCAAAGAAGGAGGCCATTAAAGATAAGATAATACAATGAGTATGCATTAAAAAGCCTTAATTTCATTCCAGTATTAAACTACAAAATTATAAAGGAATGGGTTTGAAGTAATTGTAGTTCATAAACTAATAACCAAGTAATTGACATTCTACATAATGGAGAAAAGACAGAAGCGTGGTGCCTGTGAAACAAATTGACCGAATTCATATTTACAAAAGTGATTGAAGAGAATTTAATAAAAATACAATATCTCTATATTTCCACAAGTACGCTGGCACAAAATACTGCATTTCTTCACAGTTTTAAAGGAAAGATTCTACTTATGACAGGGAACGTAAATGTGCGCCATCACAAAAGCAAATGATCATTTCTATTCAGCAAAGAGAGAAGTCAATAATGAGATTTAAAATCTCAGTCATTATCAACAAGTCATTATAATGTTTGTGATGCATCCAAGATGCATTCCTGCATACCCAGTTTTCACAGCCACAATCCCTAGCTCCTCTGACCCTAATGACAAGAATGCCTGAATTAACTGAAAAAACACCACCACCACTCTTCTTGTTACAGCTGTCTGAATGCTTCAAGACAGGAAGTGGCAATGGGATCCATTTATCTCAGCACACTCTACTACTCAGGGACGTGTGGCTTTAAACTCTGCTTCACAATCCAAATAAAGCAGATTTAAAGTATATAATCTCTGGGAACTTGGCTCCCTTGTCATTTGCAGACTCCTAGAAAGTTATATTAGATAGCTGACATCATTTCTGTTTTCTCGACCATTGCATTCTGTTCTTTCTGTAAATCATAAAAGGAACACTAAGTTTTGGAGTAAAAAAAGCTTACAAAATAAGGGCCTGGGCAAGATGAGAACTTAATCTCCGAAGATGAGATACCCTAAAAAACCGGCTGACACACCAAGCCTGTAGAGCCTGGCACGACATCTCTTTCCACACTTTTTACACATCTAAAAACAGGCTCTGATTTAAAAATGGACTGCTTTAACCAGCCATTGATTGCTGTTTATGTGTGAAGAAAATTGTCTCTTCATGCTTAACATGAAGACATCGCGGACGGACGAAAATTAACTATTTTCTCTAACTGGGCAACTAGTAGCTACAAATACAAGGAGTTTGCTCAAAACTCTTGAGTAGGTACTGAACAAAATGTCAGGGTTAAAATTAGCCTATAATGTATTCAAAAAACACATGAGAATATGCATACTTCAATACTAAATGACAAAACATACATGGCCCTGTATTCTCCATTAGACCTGTCTTAGGTTTCAGTCAGAGTACAATCCCCTTTCTCTCGCCACTTGCTGAAAAATTTACAGCGGTGTTGTCAAGAGCATCAGTTTTACACTTTCAATTTTGGGCTGTTTCTATCCATAGCTGGTGTTCATCTCTCACAGTAGATCTCCAGAATTTTTCGCTGTTGTATTTTTTAACAGCCTAACTATTTCAGTAGCCTAAATGTTCTCTCAAAAAATATTGCTGGCTTTCTATGAATAAGCTATTTCTGATATTATAAGTGTATTCCAGCTTCCTAAGTTATCACAGATAAAAATGAAGTCAACTCACAAGAGCACAGAATGAAATTTCAGTACAAAACTGACAGTGTTTATTGACTGGAAGCCTAGAATGAGATCTCTTACTTTAATCTCCACAGTCAATCTCACCGGAATTTCAGTGAAATATTCAAAGTCTTTGGTTTTGTGTCATCAGAATATCCTTTACTTTCGTGAATGAACAGGATGATATAAACATCTACTCCAAATTATTTTCTAAAAGTTATACCCTAATCTCTGGTCAGATTTTTGGTATTTTGCAATTGAAATATTGAGAAAATAAACTACAGAAATATTCACCTTACCAGCTGAATATTACATATCTTAGAAAGGTTCTAGTACCTGCAATTGTCCAACTCAATCCAACTGTCTATAATTGTTCAATATGTTTGAGTGCAATGCCTTCAATAATCTTCTATGACAACTAGCTTTGTTTCAAAATACGTATAAACTAGGAGGTAAATTTGAGAAGTGAATCCTTGCAACACATATTTATGAGAAACTCAGAAGGGAAATAAAGAAATTAAAACTCTACTATATTCTGTCTATTAAAATGTTACAAGCCTCAGATGAACGTGTGCAAACAGCATCTTTGGACATTTATATTGATACAGAGTACAAATTCAGGAAACTGGTTAATAAATATATCTACTGAGTTGCTTTATGCAACCAAGAACTCAAGTGCAATAGCTTATTGATTTGTCTTCAGAGAACACTATCAACTAATAAATATAATTTGTGGTAGTGATTTCTGTCACACATATGGACCTTCATGTCTTATATTAAAGACAGAAGATACAATCTATGTGCCAGGAGAGTCCTACCCCACTCTTAGCCCCCTGGTGTTGTTAAACAAAACCTACCTGCACTTTCTGCTGAGGTAAAAATCTCTCACCCACTCCCCTCTGATTACTGTGGCACCAATAGAAAATCCTTCATAGTAACAGGCTGTACAACGTACAAAAATACATATATAAAGAACTGCATGGGAAGCTTGCAAAATGAATTTCATTCATAAAAACACCACGCTTCTGGCTAGATAACTGGTTTGAAATCCCAGTGAGAGAAATTATCATTTTTAGTTTTGGGATGCCCTGATGCAACTTACACTTTTAAAAATATAACAGATTCACAAGTTAAAATGCAGTGAAATTCTTAATCTTGTGAATGAAATTAGCAACGTGCTACGCCTGTCAATATGAACTATTAAAGTCCCCAGAGTGCATGAGTGTGGGAGAGTTTAAAAATTAATTCAGATTGTGCACCTGTTTGCAGGAAATAGTCTGTTGAATAAGAATTGCATTTAATAAGTTTCTGTGACGCAACTAATGTCCTTTTGTCTAGGCTCCCTCAGTACAACATTAATTCACGCTCTTCTGAAATTCAGGCAATATTACAAATTCCAAACTGATAGAGTCTACAAATACGGACCAATCTGAATGAGAATGGCTTTACCTATTAAAGTTCTTAAACCATCCAGGTTTCTTTAATATCTCATCATCAGCTCCTTTAAAGTTAAGTCCAAAAGGACAACATAATCTCAAAATGACACATTAATAGATCACACAGCTAAACGTCATTAAGAAAAATACCAAATGTGAAAGCAAACAACAAGATAAGTTACATTACCCTCTAGAAAAAATAAGTGAGAGTAGAATAGAAAAAAAAAAACCATTAAAATTAACGTTGAAAAAACTTCATAATTTCTAACCAATTTTCCCACACATCCAGTTAATTCTACAGTTTCAGAACAGAACTCAAAGAGCTTCAGCAACAACCTTCAGAAATGTTTCTTAATTGACTTCCACACCTCTATTTACAGATGTTCTTTTAAGAACCTCTGTTCATTGTCACAGATATTCCTGTGAAAATTGTCAACAGCAAACTGCTGGAGAAAGAGATCATGTTCACATCAGCAATAAAAAATAATTCCTCCTTTTTCCCCACGTAAACTCTAGACTCCATAGAGCACTCAAAAATCTCCCTATTTAAATGGATCAGAAGCTTTTACAAGTACTTTTTTTTTTCTTTTTTTTTTGGTAGGGTCCCATTCAATGGCATAGTATGTAGAAAGACGACTTCCAGGCTCTATGCCAACAGTTAGAAGGACTTGTTTTCTTGAATTGCAAACAAAAGACTGTAAGAAATGCGTTGATACCTGGGCTAGCCTCAAGCTGTTGTAGACAAACTTGACAAACAAATCTATTTATAATTTTTTTTACTCTGTACCTTAACATTACAGCTCTTGCCAATACAAACTTTAGAAATGTCTGATTGTCATGCCACTGTTGTGGAGGTGGGTGTTGTTTTTTTTATCCAGTTGTATCCTTTAATCCACTAGGAGATGAATTTGATAATAGCAATATATCCTCTAACTCCTTTCTTACTTTTTGTTTCCTGGGTGGACTAGAAGACTAGCACTTGCCTTTTCCAGTTTCAGTCTAGTACAAATCTAGCTTGAATTCACTGGGATTCACTTATCAGCCAACACTTAACACCAAAGTTTGGAGTTTTAGAAATTCTGAATTCATATCAAATAAAAGCATGAAAAAATAGGGACTCTATGTGAATTATCAGATATTCAAATCAACAAAGAGATTGATAGAAACACCCAGTCTCACTGACTAAGTTTTTTTGCTTGTGTTCTGGCTTCTTAACCAGGCAGAAAATGTTTCTGTCCTTGAGAGAAAATTGTGCTCTGATAGAATCTGGAAAATTTAAAACACAAGTTTTTTTTACAATAATGATTTATTTATGCATTTATTTTTAAGGACTTGGTATTTAACTAATAAGTTATAGGGCTTAATCTGCTTACTTCCTTAACTAGTCAAGGTTTTCTGAGCTGGGCTACCAAGAGGATTCTACAGCTGTTATCTCTGGTCCTTTAGTCACTGTTAACCTCAATACCTTCATGAGTATCATTTTTTCAGAAGAACTGATTATAAATTGAGCTGTTAAACTTAGCAGCAATTGTCCTAATGTATAATCAGTTCAAAAACTAGGATTTACCCTTGATCTTTACTGGAGAAATCAAATTAAAATTGTAAAAATTTCTACCCAAACAGGGATAAATGTAGCAGTTCTAAAATTGTTTTAACTATTCAATACTCCACAAAAAGTTCTAAACACGTATTTACTGATTTGGCAGGTAAATCCTGGATTAACTGTCCTTGGCATGCATAGTATAAAATGCCTTCCTGATTCACATATTAAGCTGCTCTTCAAATATATTAGAGTTCCACATGACAAAAACCCTGCCACTGAGGCAGAAAGTGACCATTAGGTGACAAGTCGCACATAATCCTTAGAACATGAAGGGATTGTTGAATTACAGAGTGGTTGAGGTTAGACGGGACCATTCAGGATCAAGTCCAACCCCACTACTTCAAGCAGAAGACAGTAGTCTAGACATGGCCTCACCAGGGCAGAGTTGGAGAGGAGGATCACCTCAGCCTGCCGGCGCGCTGCTCTTCCCGATACATCCAGGATCCCATTGGCCTTCCTGACCGCAAGGGCACACTGTTAAGGCTTATGTGTGCCTGGTGTCCACCAGACACCCAGGTTATTCTTCACAGGACTGCTTTCCAGTAGGTCAGCCCCCAGACTGTACTGGTGTGCATGCAGTTATTCCTTCCTATACACAGGACCCTGAACTTGACCTTGTTGAACTTCATGGTGCTTTTCCCTGCCCATTTATCTAAGGTCTCTTTGAATGCAAGTGTAGTCCTCTGGTGTATCTGCCAGGCAATCCAATTTGGTATCATCAGCAGACTTAGTGAGGGTGCTCTCTGTGCCTTCATCCATGCCACTGATGAATAAGGCGAACAGGATCAGCCTCAGTACAGACCCCTGGTGGACTCCACTAGCTACGGTCCTCCAATCAGACTCAGTGTTACTGATCATAACAGCCTGAGACTTGCCATTCAATCAGTTCTTAACCCATCCCGCTATAGCTATTTTTCAAGTCTTCAGAATACAGATGGAACTTTTAACGTTTAGTAATGAATAGTGTTACATTTGGATAACCATTTTAAATTTCTAAATTCAGTTCTCGATAATTTATAGCTGTTAGTTGACAAGACCAAGTAATTTTCAATTCTTGGATAAATAAAAAACATCTCAACAGTATATAATAGAACGTTAAGGCACAGTATTTGTATCTTACACTTTTCCTTGGAAAATTTTACTCAAGAACACAAACGTGAAGGTTTACAATGTGAGCACAGCTGCTGCCTAACTACATTTTGTTCATGCTGTTTACATTTAAGAGCAGGTAAGATGAAGTGTTTCAATAGGTGCTTCAGGCTGCTCTAGTTGGCATTCACAAGATGAAGCAAGCTACATATTGCTTTAGTTTTTGCATCCTCATTCTTTAAGTAGAGAGAACAAATCTAATTTCATTCATAATTGGAAACTGCCATGGTACTTCCCCTCAAAGTATTAAAAGGTAGAAATTTAAAACTAAGAGATGCATATGACGTATCTGATATTTGAATGCTGGGACAAAAAATTCCCTAGGCTGCTGTCATTCTGTGTCTCAACTTGGTAGGTAAAATGATAAATCACTCCATGTAAAATCTATTATTAAACTAATCGGCAAAATACAGTATAACAAGTGGGAGCTTACACGGGAAAAAAGCAAAAAAAGGAGAGCTGACATCAGAGCAGAATAGGCAGGATCAGATACTGCATGATTTCGAGTACAAACAGATCCCTCTGGGACTTTGGGGATTAATATTTTTTTCTCTCTCAGCCACTGTGAAGAATTAATGAGGGTACCTGCAACAATGCTTGCAAGCTGCTGAGTTCTGGTGATGGGATATATGCTGCGTGCCTGAACGATGGCTGAAGCGATTTTCTTGGCGTGCTTCTCCTCCCCGTATGTTCTCAGGATGGACGCAAGTGCCTGTTGATCTAAAGCATTCACAACATCAGCAGCAGTGGGCATGTCAGGGTACCTACGCACAAGAAGAGCCAATTAGTTCACTGACGTCAGTTTTCATTGACAAGAGGTGAAGCTTCATAGCTTTGAGACAAAGTCAAACACACACACTGCATACAAGTGCCCTTGAGGTTTTCAAGTAAGAGACAGCATACCTATGAAAATGTACTTCTTGCTACTTGAAGTGAGTTTGTTCCTTAATATCAATTAAAACAGCTGAAACTGCCAGGTATGATCATAAACTACTTCTAATGAGTTGACAAGGAGAAATGTATTTCAGTATCACATTAAACTGGAAATGCTGTGAGACAGTTCCTATTTTGACAGCTTTAGGATAAACGTGCCCCTCATAGGTTTGTTTTAGTTACCTTGCAATAAATATCTCAAGGATCTTTTCTTCCACATCTCCTGCTATGAAAATTGCTTACAAAAATAATTCAACTTTACTTTTCACTAAGAGGCATAAAAATTTATCTCCAAATATTGTTTTTGAGAGAATACAAATGCCCCAATATTACAAATGAAAGGAATTATTAGAATTGAAGGGGTATAAGTCATACATATGTATTTATTTTTAATCAGTACCACTTTACTACTGAAACAGTTCAAAGTGTTAACTGATCATCATCTAAAGATTGACTAACGTGAAGAAAACATGCAAACTACTCAATCAGTTCTCTCCTACAAAGACAATAGCACACTGAATATTCTTCAGGCATTCATTACTCCCCTGCAGAATCTTAAAAAAAGATAACAAAACTTAGATATCAGAAGCAAGGTGTATCATAGCAACAACTGTAGCAGAAGGCTTTTGTTATGCCACAAGTGCCTTTGTTCTTATATACTGCTACACATATGTATCCTCATGATGCAAACACAAGTCTAAAGTTCAGGCTCTTGCAATCAGAGGGCTGAATCCCAGTAGGATCATGTGAGATTTTTACACAAAAATACAAAAAAGAAGAATCAAGATATTTGCTGTGTTAAGTCAACAGTAATGTGACAGAACAATTGCTTAGAAACAGAGGTTTCCCATAGGCTCTATGTGAACTACGAAAGACCAAATCACATTTCCTAAGACTACATATTCATCAAAACACAAGGCAAATAATTTTTCATACTCCTGGTGCTAATATATTATGCAATTACTGCCATCACCTACGCAACAGATCTTTGTCATTTTCACATAAAAAGCACAACACTACAGGAATACATGAGGTCATTTGCAAATGAAAACTGCTGAGTGTAATTCCATACTCCTAAATGAACTCAGCACCAAAACTGATTATTTTGAAAATAAGTGATTCATTTAGTAATTTTTAACAATTAAATAAGTCTTAACAACATAAAATGAAACTATTGAGACTGCTAAGGAAAGTGCAACAGAATAACATGGTAGCATGTTAAAAGCAACATTGCTACCTGATTTTAACTGCTGGTTATCACCAATAAGATAGATAAATAGAGAGAGAGAGAGAGAGAGAGAGAGGTAGACTTAAGTTGATGTTTCTTTTACAGAGAAGTAAATGGGTCAGGCAGACATTGTAGAAAGGAGGGAGTAACTGAATGTGGCCAAGTGACCATTCCATGAAAAGTAAGCATGACAAAAAAAGGAAAGGACATGGGGCATGTAGTAATTGTCAGAAAGAAACGTAGTCAGGATTCTAATTATTAAGAATTAAAAAAAAGTCTTATAGCAAAAGATAGTATATTTGAGCAAAATTAGGTGTGGTTTTGTCACGTGAATTTTTCAGTTTAAGACAAAATGAAATACACAGTGTTACTGAGCACTTAGTTTTTGAGTTCCAAGGATAAATATTTTATTAACAGGTACCTGTCATTATCCATCCTCATGTCCAAAGGTCCATCCTTCTGCAGTGAAAAACCTCTTTCAGGTGTATCAAATTGCATAGAAGAACATCCAGCGTCCAAGAGAACTCCATCTAGAGTTCCAGGCTCAACTCCTGATGAGATTAACAACGCCTCTGACTGGCTAAACTGTCCTAGAAGAGCTTGAATCTGTTTCCTGTAATAAAATCACAAATAAAAACTCTCAATTTTAACAGTGCAGTGTTTCCAACTCATACAGAAGGAATTAGTAATGCTCACTTGTCTCTGAGGTAATAGCATTACCCCCAAAGTAACAGTTCGGGTACTTTTCACATGCCATAATGCAAGACTGATCCTACTCACTCATCAGTGGTTATTAAGCTTGTCTTATTTCCTTCATGCTTATTCTCAAAGTATTCAGAATGCTCACAACAAATCAGAAACCTGATAAAATTTCGTTTTTCAGCATGGAGGAACTCAGAGTCATCTTCCATATCCAATGGGAATCCTCCAACCACCACAGCGTTCCTTAACCTGCACGTGACAATTAGTGTTATGGGATGCCAAAATGCAGAAAAAAAAATGAATGATTCTCAAACCTGGATAAAAGCAGGCAATGTGTAATATGATGGCCCAATCTTGTGATTACTGCTCTTCTGTCAGGAAAACAATCCTTAATTCTTACCATCAGACAAATACTTGTTTTTATGGTAACTGTCAATTCAAAACTAATTGGGCAAAATTAGATACAACAAATCACAGGCAAATTAAAAAATCACAGAATTGTTTTAATTCAGGCACCTAAACAGTGCAGAGAACAGAGTTTTATATTCTTTTTTGTGCTTTGTATTGTTTTTTCTTGCTTTAAGGTGGTTCTTGCTTAAGATTCCTCTACTGGGGAACAAAAGTGACAGGTAAGGGAAAAGCACATCTCTAAGGTGCCCAGTTCTTTCTTGGCACCTAAGTTCTTGTGCTAGATTCTAGTCTATCTCTAAAGATGACCTACAAACAAATCACTTATTTACTTATTAACTGTCAGCATTTCAAAAAAAATTCAAAAAGTTTAACCAATGTGCTCCTGTACCTGCAGATTTTTAAACGTTTAATCAGTACCTGCAAACGATCAAAGAAACAAACAGAAAAGAATATATTTTGACACCTAAAAAGAAAACACTGCCTCCACATCAGAGTTCTGATATGGGCTGGATACGTGCTCCTCAGTCTAATATTCATATTACTACAAAACAGTTGAGTTAACTTGCATCGTAGTTCAAGTTACATGGGCAGTGTGAGTGGTTGGTGAGCACAATCCCTTGCTACAAAAGGATGCTGCTTGTATGTTGTTTGAGAAGTCAACATTATAGACAATTTGGAAAAACAAACAAACAAACAAAACTAACCCGTTTAAAAAACAACAACAACGACAAAAAAACAACCTGAAACATAACTTTTCCAAAACATCAGCTTAAGTCCAATCCATTTTTCACGTCAGTTTAACCCCAACACAACTGGTATTATGTTTTTTTAGTTGACTCCAGGGAACGCAGCTTTAAAAGACCTCATGAACAGGAGGGAATCAGAACTGTCTTTTGTACCCACCTAATTAGATTGAGGAAATGCTACAAGGGAAAAAGAGAGAAAATGCTACATTAAAAGGAAGATACTACAAACACATAACCATATGGAAGAACATGTACATATATAACAGTATCCACATTAGAGCACAATGAATCTATTTAACACAGCTCAAAAACTGGGAAATACCTTGAGTGAACAGATTTCATGAGGGATATCATGTTCACACATACATGCTCCTGAATTGAGTACTGTCTAGTATATAATTAAATGCAACTATTCAGTTTAATGAGAACTGAATTCCTGAAAAGCACAATGATCTACTTAAACATATTCATCTTAATTTCAGCTAAATAGTTATAGCTTTGAGATTACATTTCACAGAATCACAGAACTGCAGGGGTTGGAAGGGACCTCTGGAGATCGAGTCCAACCCCCTGCCAAAGCAGCTCCCCAGCCCAGGTTGCACAGGTAGGCATCCAGGTGGGTCTGGAACATCTCCAGAGAAGGAGACTCCACCACCTCTCTGTACAGCCTGTGCCAGTGCTCTGTCACTGCACGGTGAACAAGTTCCCATGCATGTTTGAGCAGAACTTTCTATGCTTCAGTTTGTGGCCATTTCACCTCACCCTATCACCACACACTGCAGAGAAGAGTCCAGTCTCATCCCTTTGCCTCCAGCTCCTTAAATATTTTTAGATGAGGGTCAGATCCCCCAAGTCTTCTTTTTTCAAGGCTGAACAAACCCAGGTCTCTCAGTCTTTCCTCATAAGGGAGATGTTGCACACCCTTTACCATCTCTGTAGCCCTCTGCTGGACTCTTTTGAGGAGATCTCTGTCTTTTTTGTACCAGGGAGCCCAGAACTGGACACCATACTCCAGGTGAGGCCTCACCAGGGCAGAGAAGAAGGACAGGATCACCCTCCTCGACCTGCTGGTCACGCTCTTCTAAATGCATCCCAAGATCCTATTGTCCTTCTTGGCCACTAGGGCACACTGCTCATGGCCAGCCTGTCATCCACCAGGACACCCAGGTCCCTCTCCTCAGAGCACCTCTCCAGCAGCTCATCCCCCAATCCGTACCAGTGTACACGGTTAATCCTCCCTAGGTACAAGACTGTATACACTTGCTCTTGTTAAACCTCATCTGGTTCCTCTCTGCCCAACTCTCGAGCTTGTCCAGGTCTCACTGAACCTGGCAGCTGTGAAACAACACAGTACTGTGCTAACAGTCATTCAAAAGAAATCTAAAGTAAATTTGCATCTTGCTAGAAATTTCAAACTGTTTCTTTAAAGAAATATTATATGTTCAACCTTTGTGATTAAGAAAACGTAAATGAATACAAATTTGATGTAAGTTAAAATTTACTGTTTGGGGAGAGATGCTTCAGATGGAAAATGTTGCAGAGTTCACAAATAAAGGTTGAAAAAAAATTAGATGGACATTTTGCCAGCCTTTCAGCTGTGCGACAACATAGCCTTTGTACGTAACCTGTGTGTTACATGATTAATTTTAGTCCCAAAGTGGACTCAGGTGTCCAAGTGAACATAAATCATGAGTAAAAGCAGGTGCATTTCATGAGATTATAATAACTTGATTAAAACCTTCAGCTCTTCAAATTATTTATTTGTGTATCAGAAGAAACTTCAAGCACCTTTGTTATCTCAAAATATTTTAATTCAACCAAATACAAAGCTGTGAGAGACCATTGATAACCTTATGAAAAGAAAGATATATCAACTTTTTTTTTCTTTTAGTAACAATGATGGTAACATTGATAAGGACTGATCTATTAGATCATTGGTGTCCCAGGCTCTAAGCTTGCCTGGGTCACAATGAGTTAGAAGCAGCTGTCTTGGGTTGCAGATAGTATGTAGTTAATGTATGTAAAACTGTTTCTGTTTATTTGGTGTTTTTTTTTTTTTTTTTAAATTAGATCAGAAAAGGAGGTAAGAAGAACACTGAGCTAGCAGGTTGGATGAGTATGACATTTACTTCAGGAAAAATGTTTCACCACACACTTAAAAGCATTTACTAAAACATAGTAAATCTCTGCCCCTGTCTACTGTTCTTCATGCCTCTGTTCAAATACTAATGGTATGCTATGCACAAGATTTTCTTGAGAAAACGTTTCATTTTTGCTCAATTCCTTCTGCCTTCAGATTCCTGTTTACATCGCTGTAAAACAGCCTCAAATAAATAAACAACGAAAACTGTACATTACTCTAAAATGGAATATTTCCTACAGTCACAGGTCATTGGATCTTCCCAGGAATAGAGTAATTCTTTGTTTTCTTTTTCAATGGTCTGATGTTTTGTTTGTGTATTAGTGGATTTATGTTCCATGAGCATACCTTACCTAGCTTGAAAATCCATTCATTTATCCGTTTCTGTCTTAATATATTGCAAGAATAGTGCTTACTGGAAAAAACAGGAGAACAGAAGTAAGGAACATCCCTAAACATGAATAGCCAATTTTGTAGTACAGAAGCATGAAAAGAAAGAGCGTATCAAAACAGTAGAGAGCAAGACTGAATGAGGTGAGGAAGGCTGCAGGTGACCTTAGGATACAGAAAAAAGGCTGTCAAAACTACAGAGGTGCACAGAGGTAATGTTTTATGCATTTCAGGTGGTCCTGGAAGTTGATAGTCCAGACTAACTAAAACCAGAAGTCCCTTGCTTAAGAGAAAAACATTTAAACACGGTATGTGAACACCACTCTACATACTCAAACTTTTAAAAACCTAAAAACACTATGAATAACTTGTTGCCCAGACCTACAGATGGAGAAGTAAGATGTGAAAGGTTAAATGCTGCAATGTATTTAGTAAGAAAAGACAAGACACTAGTGTGAGGATGTAAAATCAGACAGTGTTAAGTTCTGGTAAATTTCCAACCATTTCTATTAAGCAACTTTTAACTACTCAAAAACATTCAACATGCACACGCTCTCTTCATTAATTTTGACATTCTCCATGGGAAAAAAGTATTCCGCAAGAAAGTAAAGGAACACTGGGTACACATGAACAATCTAAGTCAGTTTCACAAATAATACAGTAATTTCACCTGCTACAGAAGTTCTTGAGGCCCTAATAGATTTTATTGTATAACAACCTCAAGGGCTTTCAGACTTCTTGTACTGTCTGCAATAGTTCAAAAATAAGACATGACCTGAGGTTCAAGACCCTTCAATTCAGGCCATAACACAGTATTTAATTATATTACACTACAGCACAAAGTATAGTATTCCTGACAGGCAGCACTGGATCCATACTTCTCAATTACATGAAAGAGTCAAAAAAGAAAGAGAAAAGAGTTCAAAGACTAATGCATTTCAGGTTCTTCTGTTTTCAGTTAACATCTGATATTTTATAACGCTTCATAAAAATATTTCACTTTTATTTCACTCAGCTGAGAGGGATGCACACATTTAAAAAAATATAAATTTTCCCTTACCTAGTTTCTTTGAGTTGTCACAGAGGTTGCTGTGACATCAATCACAAGAGATTTCACACAACTACGATGATGCCTTCATGGCACTTCAGTATTTTTACATGCATATAACAATAGTTGCTCTTGATCCTTTCACCATTGCTACTCTTACAAATTTTATGTATGAATACATATAATGTCAGGAAGTGATGATTCCTCGTCAGTAGCAAAAACTACCTTCTACTCAACCAGAGTAAATGGCTCCTTAGAGAGGACTGAAAAAAATAAAAATTAAAATAAAAAAAAATGAACAGGTTTTTAGCTAACTCTTGCCAAAGCCATCAAATAAGGGGACCAGTCTGGTGTATTGTTTTGATGCAGTAACTCCACTGAGACTGCCAGAAGGGGTGCCAATTAGCACCAGCTGTAATGAGGATGTTGGTACAGGCCCAGTTTGATAGCACTGACTCACTTCACTCAGGTCACTCAACAGCTGTCAGACAGCTGCCACTTCCACTCTCTGCTGCTCTGGGCCAGAAACATCCAGAAGACGATGCATACCATTTGTAAATCCCTGGAACTTTCAACATCCCACGTAGAAATTACGAACATTACTCAGCCTCAGTGCAAGCCTCCTCTCTGTGTATACGTCTGTATACTGTGAAAAAAGTCCATTCATCTGTTTGAGAACAAACAGATCAATCCAAGTTGGGTTTTGTACTACAAAACTACAAAACCAAATCACAGACAATGATTAACAACGACCCAAAAAGGGGAAGAAGTATACATGAAAAGCAGTTCCCAGAAAATAAGATTATGTTTTCCAATTTAAGGACTAAAATCATAATTCTATCCTGCACGTTAAGATCATAGAAATAACAGTTTTAAGTATTCAAGAGTGGATGAACATAGAAGTACTGAGTGTTCCCACTTATGGTTGGGAAAATTAAAAGGTAGGCATACATTCTAATATTTAGATACTTCTTTTCTGCATACCTTGATGGCATTGCAAAGAAAGCAAACAAGAAAAGCCCATTTCCCATTAACCTATAGAACACTCAACATCTTGCATTGTCAAACCCAGTATAGCAAGGATGATAGCATCTGCTTTTCTCTCATCATCAGTCCTTCCATCTCTGTAACACAGACTTCTACTCTATCCATTATGAAACTAGTTATTTCCTGCTTTAATCATCCTCTTGTAGCGTGCAACAAAATTTCCTCTCCTTATCCAGCCAACAGATTCCATAAAAGGAGGCTTCCTGATTCCTTACATATCATTTAATCCACATACCAAAAATTGGGGATAATGTCCTCACAGATGTACTCATAAGAAATTTCAGGATGCCTGAAAGCTTATTGCTTGTTATTTTAAGACACATTTTTACCTTAACATTTAGTAACCATTTCTTTACTATGTCCAGTGAAATATGTGAATATGTCCAGTGAACATATTTCCAGTGAAAAATACTGCTTGCTACTGAAGCTCCAAACACAGTTTTAATTAAAGGAAAATATTGAATCAAAGCACATATATCAATACTGATTTCCACTGAATGGATCAGAAATATTTAAATATTTGATATATTTTACATGTCACTCATCACAAATTATAGGGATTGGAAGGGACTTCTAGAGATCTAGTCCAACCACTTGCTAAAGCAGGTTCCTTACAGTAGGTTACACAGGAAATTCCTTACAGTAGGTTACACAGGAAAGCTTCCAGGTGGGTTTTTAATATCTTCAGAGAAGGAGAATCCACAGGCCCTCCGGGCAGCATATTCCAGTCCTCTGTCACCCTCAAAGATAAGAAGCTCTTTCTCAAGTTCTGGGGATAACAGCCTGGTCCCACCCATGGTCTCCCAGCCTTTCCACAAAACAGAAATGCTCCAGGTCCCTGATCAACCTTGCAGCCCTCTATGGACTCTCTTCAGAAGTTCCCTGTCTTTCTTGAAAGTTCCTCTTTGGCTAAGTCACAGATTAAGGAGGGAATTTATTTCTGGGAAAATCAGAGTAATACAATAAGGCAAATGATTATGAGGATAAACTTTAAAATTGTATGCTTCATCAATATTTGAGAAAATATAGTTCTTATGTTTCTTAAGTAACAAAGAGTTATGCTGAGTAACAGGAGTAAATTCTATTATTTCATGAAATTTGCAGCTAGCCAGAGTTAAAATCTTTGTTATATAATGAGTAACATTTTGTTTTGCATGCCATCCTTATTAGATAATATATGTAAAATATGTAATATGCTGTCATCTTTCAGACGTGCCAAGAAAGCCAAGCCATTGGAACGGCTTGCCTCACACTTGTGGGACCTGTCAGTTCAAAGAATAAAATACCCTCCATCAGAAGAATCATAAATCTTCTCCGACTTAAGATGGCACTATCTGGGGATTTTATTTTGTACTATATGTTGGGTTACCATACACAGGAAATAGCAATCCAGTTTTACAAGGTTCAGTGGATATAGTAGAAGAGCAATTGAATACCTGCATAACCATTCCAGATCTACCAAATACTGTGACTCTCAGCTTTATTAACACTGAGTTTAACTTTAAAGCTAATGAGTCTCCTTTGTATGGCTGGCACTCTCTATACCTTTTTCACTCCCTCTCCTACTCACCTCACATAACCTCCCTGGAATGCTGTGCAGCACAAAGAAAAAGACAGAACATGAACATAAAGTCTGAAACCACTGGCTGGGGAAAACAGTGAATCAGGTGGCTGAAACAGTTCCAAAAATGCTCAGTTTCCATGACTAGAGAAATCAAGAAGATTAGAGGAATTACTTAAACAAAAAACTGGACAAACCACAGCTACATGGTTTGGTTTGGATGTATGGTCTCTACCAATACAAGCATGCCTGGCTATGGCAGTTCAGGATGCCTTCTTTTCACAAGTACAACCACCGTGCTTCTACTTCCATTCAAACACAAGTGGCCAGGATATGGCATAATTCTGAAACAAGGAAAGACTTAACACGTAATTTCTGCAGCCAGCAAGAGCACACCAGCCTATCAGATTTAATACATACATATTATGTAAAGCAACAAATCTTCTTTTAGATCCGTTGATAATTAATTGTATGCAACTATTAGATTTCATTTAGCTAGCAAAGTAAATCTACACAATGTTTTTCCACATCATACATTCTGGCATTCTAAAGTGCTCCAGTCACAGAGCAAGCCTGATTGTGCACAACTGTTGCTTTGACAGATCTGCTACCACTGATATTCGGAATATATTTGCATAGCCTTCATCTTGTTCACAAAGTATTAGTCTAGATCTTGAGACTCACTGGTAATACTATGACATAAGGAATGGAACAGCAATCTGACACACAGAAGCTTTTCATTTTTCCTTAATTCTTCAGCAGCTGACAGTACTGGAGGGGGTTGATAAAGCCCAACAAAATTTTTATTTCCTTTGACAAACTATTTCACTGTTTGACAGAGTGGTTTAAACCCTAGAACACTTAGAGTGAGTAAATTTGGCATCTAGAATGTATTAGAAACAAAACAAATCACTTTTTACTTCTTACTTGTGATTTTTATCTAAGCAATCTCAGAAAAGTACAACTTCATTCCTAAATTACTTCCAGCAACCTTAACTTTCTTCCACTTTCAAAAATTCAGTTGAACACTATCTAAACAATAAAACTAGCCTGTTTGGAAACTTCAGATCATGTGTTCTGAGGAGAGTATTTGGTTAGCATCCACGTGGAATCTTAAAGGCAATTCTGTGTTAAATTCTAGTACTCTCCTGTCACGTATGAAATATTTTGTACAAAATCTCACAGTATTAAGCAGCTACACAATTGACAGAGTCTGATTTTTTCAAGCAGCCAACATTTAAACCTTAAGTTAAAAAGGTACCATAGGGAAGAACCAAAGCAGAAGTGTAATGCAGTGGTAAGACTGTCAGAAACGGTTGCATCAAACTGTTTAGACTATCAAGAAACATAATCCTTAAAAATGCATAACCAAAGAAGTAATTTAAAAGAAGTTTCCATGAGCCTAGAAAAAAGATATATTAACCTAGTTAAGTTGTTTGCAACTACCCCAGTAAAGGATGACTAAGCCCATAAAGAAACAACCAGAGAAAAATGCAAAGAGTTAAATGGCATAGAATGCAAGCCTACATCCAAGTGACAGAAAAGTGAATTTGTATGAGCTGGAAGCTTGTCATCTGATCATGAGGAAAAGCGATGTGAAATTGTATTTGACCATAAAATGAGCAGTAGTGTGAACAGAATTGTAAAAAAGGAAACAAAGATGTACAAGTCAAAATTATCTTCCTTAGAAATAGAGAAGTATTAGCTACAAGACTTCATCGGGAATACTGAATGCTATTGTGGGAGCCTTACTTAAAAGCCAACAGCTCAAAGTGGAATTGGCACAGAACAGCTCTGGAAGGATGACTAGAATGAATAAGAGCTATCATTATGAGATGAAACTAAAAAAAAAAAAAACCAGACTTGTTTTGCATACAAAAAAAGAAAGCCAAGAATAGATATTAATATTCTAAGTATTTTAAGTGCCAGGGAGAGAAAAGAACTAATGGATATTAATCAACTATTAGTTAATTTTATTTAACTAAAATGAAATTAAGCAACTGCTATAACTAGAAATTTCAAAAAAGTTTCACATCTGGAAAAATTAGATTCTAGAATATCTGAAGCACTGCATATAGAACTCTTCATTACTTTTTGAGATAGAGCACAGTGAAAGACGTTAAATTATGCAGTGGTTTGTAATACCAAGCAATTGGATTCAATGATCTAGGAGCTTCTTATGGTACGTTCATATTTCAACAGTTATTCTAGTTCTCCATTGCAAAGTTCATCCTTTTCTATGTATTTTTCTCAAAGTGATGACCAGAGATTTTTGAACCAAACATAACACTGATATTGACAGGAAACTTCTACTTTCCAATATCAAATTCCTAAAGACATTGCTTTCAGATAAAATGATTTACAGCTTTTTTAAATTCCAAATACGAAGCAACTCCCAAAACCTTTTCTTGTTACAAAAGGATGATGAGCATTCCACATCACATGCTTTTGTCCATTACTATCCCATTACCACCATCAAGAAAACAACACCCAAAAGAAAACAAAGGCACCAAAACAAAACCTCAGTCCAGCAGTTGTTTCTATCTTTCCAATCCAAAACAGGAGGACTGGCTAACCTCTGTAGAACAGTTCAACCTACAGCCTGATGGCTAGGTGTTTGGTGCACTATAATTTCTCCATGCTTATGATTACTTTCCCATATGCTTCATGTAATCGCTGATTCCCCAGTTTGGTGAATTTTCTTTTGCATCTCAAGACTAAGATGGAACAAGTAAGATAAGTACAGGTCATTTCCATGTGAAATGGAATGCCCTTTGACTGCCAGAAAAGGCACACACGTTAACATGATCTCAGCAGGATTCAGAAAACAACTAAAGTCCACTTAAGCTTCAGTTTAAACAAACGCCTTACAAAAATGGAACTAAGAAACATCTTAATTCAAGAAACGTTCAGACTGTTACGGAGAACTGTTCTCTACAATAACAGAAGATCAAAAGAAGAGCTTTAGTCATCTTGTCCAGCACCACACTAAAGCGGGCTTGATCAAAAGGGATTTCTCAAGGCCATATCCAGATGAGCCTCGACCACCTCCAAAGGTAAACTTCCACAACCTCTCCAGGCAACTTGCTCCAGTACTACCACCCTCATGGTAATCTCTTCCCCCCTACACCTAATGAGAATTTCCTGTCTTTTTAACTCACATCCCAGAAACTCTAAAGCACTCCAGCTATTGGCAGCCCTTCAGGTAGGTGAAAAGCTTTAAAGCACATCACTGATCAAGTTGGTAAAGGAATTTAAATTATATAAGTTTTAAAGAACACTACAGATCACTGACCCTGTTTTGTGAATAAGTTTTTTCAGAAATTTAAAGATAAAATTAAAGATGCTAAGGATTGTTTTCTATTATTCTGATTATAAAAGAAACGTAGTTTGACGTATCCTCTAGAATGCTAACTACTGGATATACTTTGCCACAAACAAAGCTAATAAAATTAGTACTGAATCATTTACATATACATTTCAGGAAGGTTCTTGTATCTGTGTACTAATACAATACTCAATTTCTGATGTTGGATTCTTGGCAGGATATGAAATAATTGCTCATTGTTACCTGAGGACAAGAAAATATTAAGAATCAAATTGTACAAGGTTTTACAACTTGTATTTTTGTGTATTCTCAAAATAACTGATTTTTCGCTTACGTGGCTTATCTTTGGGAGTTGGTAAGTGGAGTTTCATTGCTATCCAGTTGCTACAATACTCTCTTAACTGAAAATTTGCTATCGAGTAGAATAAACCCCATTAGAAAAAAGTTTATTTATTATATAAGTATATCCACATTCCCGATCACATGGTGAACTATTGACACCAATATAAATACAAATAAACATACTTCGAGGGCAAAAAAATCTTTTTTCCAGAATAAGTAAATTAATCTTTCTCATAAAATTCATGAGTATCCATTACATTCCTCGAAAGACACTAGGTGGCTCTACTGGTGTTCCTACAGCACACCCTAGTAAAGTTTCAAATCTCCCTTGGGAAATGCTGAAGAAAAGCTTCACTATTTCATTTCAGTAATTTAATGCATTGCATAGAATATACTCTTCCCTGAGGCTGCATACCATAACACTGAGTATAACTTAATTTGAAAAACTTGAAGAAAAGAAACTTAAAAGAAAGTATTTCCAATAATTAAATATCAAATAAAACAAAATTAAATCAAACCATCAAGTAGAATGCCTTAACATTAGGACAACCATAGTTCTCATTTTAGTCTGCAACACACAGTTATGAACTAGGCATAGTAAATTCCATCCCTGCCACGTGTCCCATAACATCAATGACTAAGTTTACAGTACAGACATTAGAGATGTTATGACACGGATGCTAAGATTTGATTTAAAAAAGTATTTCTGAGGCAATCCTGGAGCTATTCTGTCTTACAAAAGCCTACAAAAACTACTGCCCAGTGAACTTCCTCTGCAAGGCTGAATGCACAGAATTCATGTGCGTGGACTGACTTCCCCACATAAAGCACTTCCAACACCATACCGCCACTGTCCATAAAACCAACGAGATGGTTAAAACACAGACTATTGTCACAACATTACAGAAGATGCCATATGGTCAGAGAGTTCTACTAAATGGGGAGGTGAAACATACGCACATTTTGTGGCAATTATTTTAGATCACTTTTTATACAAGATCTAGGAAAGCAAAGTAAGACAACCAATGTCTTCAGCCAAAAAGTCATTGGAGTCTTCTCAACACATTCTCTTTGCAGTTTATCTTTATTGCTCGTTTAGCTGATACCAACTCTTTGTGGATCACTCAGGCACATACTGAGATCTTCTCAAGTGAACAGCAGAAAAATACTCTGTACCATTACTACATACTTGAACACGTATGCATCTTCCTTTTGCTATTTCAACTTACAGATTTTTGTGATAGATGGTCTTCTGAATGAAATGAGAAGGCTTCCAATGATCTCAGGGACCTGAACTGGATTTCTCTCATAGACAGGAAGCTGGTACACTAAGATTCTTTAACAGGGTCACATATGTCTGGCAGTTAAATGCCAGTGTCTTAGACAGGAGAGAAATGACCCTTTTAGACCTTCACACAATCACCTTCACTTACTGTACAGTTTTTACTCTATTGGTTTTGGTGCACATTATTTGCATCCCTGCCCAAAGAATCAAAACATGAAAATGAGTGCTTGAAGTGTTCTGAGTGCTAAGGGGCATACAGTTCTAGGGCTAAAAGTATTTGCCAGTAAAGTCTGCAAAACGAACAAGGTACAGATGTCATCTTGAAAGCACCTCAACTCCTGGCGTATTCACACTATGTGGTAATGCAGACAAGGCTTACACGTAATTTAAAAAAAAAAAACAGTTCTGGTAAATCAGATGAACAAAAATTCCACCATGATAGAGAGTCATGTTTCCCAGTAGTACCTGGCTCACTTTACAAAACACTCAAAAAAAAAGGAGATGAGAAAAGGTACATCTTTGAAACACATCCTTGAAGTATTACTGAAGAACCAAGATGTAAGAACAACAAAAAAAAAAGGCTATGTAGATTGCAGTTTACTACAGAAAGACTCCTCAAGTCCATACTTTAAGAGCATTTTCTTTCTTTTTAAAAAAAAAAAAAAACAAAACACGTGTACTGACCACAGAGCTATATGTTGACTACTCAACTCAGCAGTACACCAAACTAGGAAGTTTAATTTCTGTAGGGTGCACAAACTGTTGGAAAAACATCAAACAAATTATTAGAAACATTCTGTAGCCAAACTGGGTGGGATGATACCTCAACAGGATTTCACAGGCACTAATCCTTGGCCTGATAAAAGTGAATCTTTACTATGTTTGTGGAACAGTAATTTATTATCTTTAAGAGGTTCCAAATGGCTCTGAACTGAAAAATACATATATAACAAAATTAGCATAATCTCAGGGGGGAAAAAAAAGAATTTCATTATTCAACAAAATATCCTATATTAGAATGTGATGCTGCTAGGAAATATTTCACACTATAATGAGCAGAAGTCAGATAAACAAAATTTAGAGTCAATTATTCCATGCTACACAGAACTAATTAGGTCTCCCCTGAAGTATTTGGGCAAGTTACAGATAGAGTGCTTTTAAAAAAAACTAGAAAAACTGAAAAAGATCCAGAGACCAACACAAAGGTGGTTAGAAATAATGACTCACATGGAAACACTCAACATTATGCTTTGTTCTGTTTTTCTTCTGGGATAAAAGAAAGCTGGAGGGGATCAGGATGCTTATCTCCGTAAGAAGTTGCTAAAAAGATGGCAGAATTCAATCATCCTAGATGCCAAGCGAGAGCAAGTCAAGGAATATTTGGCTAAACTGGCAAAACAGCAACCACAAACTAGATATTAGGACAAATTACGTGTGTGTAAAACACACAAAATCACTGGGATAGGTTATTTATGCAATTCCTATTATTTTAATGAAGTTTCCAAGAGGAGGAAAGAAAAACAGACTTAAGGAAATCCATCAATATTTCTGATTTTGTTTCAGATTATGAAAATCAACTAGACAGCGTCTTGCCATTGTTTAAAAACTATGTTTTTAACATTTACCATTTATTTCCTCCAAATTTACTTTTGGAAATCACTCAGGGTTAAAGTTCATTAGATTCCCTATTTGCTCAGGAAACCTGCATTTAAATTTAAAATTGAGAACATCTGAACATGACTGATCCAGTTTTTCCTACACCATCTCATCCTCTTTTCAGTCTCATTCCCAGATCCTTCCAAGAGTGCCTCCGGTGGTTCTTTTTTATTTACTCCAGACTTGTCCCTCTGGGCTAATAATATAGACAAAATAGACCCCATTGTGACCTTATCTCCTGTCCCTGTAGCCAAGACTTTCCCAGGTATGATTTCTAGAAGATAGAGATCTTGCAGCCTATTATTTTACATACCAATAAAGTAATATTTCGTGTTGATAAACTGGATTTTGAGAACACAAAATATTCTTCTCACATCTATTAAGTCTTATAAGACTCTCCTGCCTTCAGTATCATGAGTGCCAAATCATTCTTGGCTGCTTTATTAGACTTAATTTATGTAAAATAAATACACAAAACCACCTCAGGAAAGTTACAAGGAACATTAGATAATTATTATTTTGGTTTTCATTTCTAAAGAGCTGTTACATATAGGACCCATATTTTTTTTTGTGTTAATTAAATACCTATCACAAATCTGCTTCCTTAGAACCAAGTAATTATCACAAGACTCAAAACATCCTTGTTTCCTTTCCTGTGCATGCACAAAGTACCACAGGATTTTTTTTTTTTTTTCCAGAAAATCTCAGCTGGTCAAATAAAGCAGGCAGTGCTACACAACTTCCTGTAAATCGAAATGGTGGTGTAATAGTCTTTAATTTAATCAGACATAGGTAACTCCTTCCCATTTCAAATGAGAAATGGAAAATTTCAGCTCAAAGCTGGATACAAAAAAACAAACAAAACCCCACAAAAGCAAAGAGGTAGCTTATTTGCAGGACGTTCTAGACTGGGTCAGGCCAGGGCTGAAGTGAAATGCATGTTCAGAAAGGAGTTTTCACCAACTGATTTCATGCTGAAGCGGACAAAGAAGTGTAAAGCTACAGTACTTCCCATGGCAACTGTGAGAGAAAGCACTTTTTTTTATTATTTTTTTTTTGCTGTAGCGCAAGAAAGAAATGCCCAATCATGCAAACAAATACCTTTTTTTCCTCTCCCTAAATAACAAGTTTATCCTCCACTCAGTATTTCCATCTAGAACTAGATAGCCTGAAGACATACCCTGTGGTCTCCCTAAAGCATCTTCTTGGCTATCCCCCACTTACCCACAGAATTTTAGCTACTGATGCTGAATGGTCAATCAATATTTAACTCCGGTTCTTTGTCATTTTGCCTGTCACGTTCCACATTTATATCTTTTCCATTAATTTCACCTCTGACTCACATTACTCCTCCTAAAAATGTCCTACTCCGTTCAGTCATGAATTATTCAACACACTTGGACTTTCAGTACACTTATGACACAGCATTTTTCCTCAGCAAACCTCACACACAGTTCTCATCTTTTAAACTTGTTTTTTTATCCTAAGATTGCTGCATTTTATTTTTTTTTGCTCATCCTTATATTTCTGATTTACCTGCTCTCGTCTATATTTTTCCGTGTGGCTTCTCCAGGAAGTACTATGTAACAGGTATTCTTCAGACATTATACAAGGGATGCTCTGAAAGTAACACCTCCTATTTTATCATGTTGGCCCAAGACATCAGAGGCAGACGTCAACAGTACGGTAGTAGAAGTCAACTCTTCCTTCATATTTAGTTGCCATGTGACTGATGGAAGCAGAGGGGCAGTCAGACTGACACAATGGTATCTGACATGGAAATGCAGATGAAGCAAAGGGGCAGCACTGAATTCCTCCATGTGGAAAAAAATGGCACCCGTTCACATTCATCAACATTTGCTGAATGAGTATGGATACCAAACAGTGAAATGTAAGCACAGTGTGGCAGTGGGTGGTGCGTTTCAGCAGTGGTGACAGTACCAATAAGTAAATCTTGCGTAAGATGTTTATAAGTGCACCATCCAGGCTCTTGTTCATCTCTGGCAAAAATGCATAGCTGGTGATGGTGACTCTGTTTAGAAATAGTGTTTTGTAGCTGAGAATGTGTGTTAGCAAGCAGTGTTCTTGCGCTCTTTGTATGTGTTGTAGTTTCTATGGAAATAAATACAGAGCATTACTTTCAGAGCAACCTACATAAACTGCACATACCCTACCGTGGAATGGGCGCTCATCAAAGGAAACATCAGTTTAAAAGCCTTTTCCTTTTTCTAGAGGAAAGAATTACTTTTTGAGGACACATTTCTTGATTTTACATCTCATTAGCCAGGGTACAAATCAAATAGTTACGTGCCGTACTTTTCCATTACTTCAACAGAGATCAAATTAAATATCATTCCATTCAGTACACACGTATTTAAGTGATATGAAACCACAATTCTGCACGAATGAAGATCAACAGCTGAAGCTAATTACTCTTACACCACAGTTTTCCCTAACTACAACTGAAGTTTGAGGCCTGAAGCACTGAACTGCAGATATGACTCAGTTCTTCACAAGAAGCTTCTACTACAATGACTCGTTAATGAAACTTTAAATAATCACTTGTGTATCTTGCTCCTGTAGTCAACTGAGTACAAGATGAAACTGAATGTTGACAAAAAATATATCTGAAATTAACTTGCGGGCCCTGAATATTCTTCTGTTACATACTTTGTTCATTTCTGTGATGATACAAAGGATTAGAGGCATCCAGTTAATGTAGCATACTGAAAATCATGAATTTTCTCTAGTAGAGTTATCCAAGAAGTCTAGCAATTGTGACAAACTTACCTGATATCTCTTGGGAATGGAATGACAAGGAAAAAAAAAAAGGAATCATAAGTGTAGTGAAACTGTGCAACTACTGCCAGTACCCTAACAGATTCCAAGCAAGAAAGATACTGATTTAGGTTTTAAACAAGTACATGTCAAACCTAAGGGCAATTTCTGGATAGAAGATTTTTATTCAAGAACTTTATCCCAAAACTGTTCTTTTAGAAAGTTAGTCAATATTACATCAAGACTTCTCAAAATGTTGCTCTGATTTCCTGATTCACCAACAGTTTTCAAACAATCTCATCTCTGAATCTACATGAAGGAGCAAGAGAAAATCTACAACCGCTATATAGACTTCCAAAAGTGACTGTTCCTAGAATAGTTTTAATATTTTTCAATTACTAGCACTCAGAAAAGGGCATTTTGATGGTTATTTTAGAACTGGATTAGCATCACAGTTGAATTCTTCTGAAATTTGAGATTTAAAGTAGTATTCTACCTTGTAAAGGAAGATAACTGAAGTAAAGCTTGCTATATAGCAACGCTGGGATTGCAATTAGTAGTTCTATTTATCTTCATGAACTTCTTTGTTTCTTTTAAAGCAGACTAATACTGAAAATGTCTTAAAAAGCTCTGTACTTGCATTTATTGGTAGCTATTCATACAGAAGTAACTAACTATCAAAAGGCCACAAAGTGAGTATGTTCCAATGAAGACAGACTTCACAACCTCCCTCATGAAGCATGTAGGCACAAACAAGTGACCTGTCCACCACAAAATTTCATCCAAGAAAAAAAATCGATGGGATTCTACAGGAAACCTACCGTGTTCTTTCACAGTTCCCATTCAAAGTGCAGATTCAGCTACTTCATGTCAGCATGTGTAGAGTTCAGAAGGACCATTCAGACAGAAGCAAAAACAGGAGAAGCCAACAAAGCCACTCACTTTCTGGCAGACTATGTCTGTTTCATACTGTTGCTCAGGGAAAAAAAAAATATTTCTACCTCAGTAATTGCCTGCTTCCTTCTGCAAAGTAACTGGAATTGTCTCCTGCAGCTTGCCTTTGCCTTCTCTTGAAGGATCAAGTGCAGCTTTTGTCCTTTCTGTGTTAATGGCCTCCAAATCCCTCCACCTCTTAAAGCAGCCCTTTCCTCTCAGTCCCTTGGGCAAAGAAACCACTTCTTTTCAGTCCTCACGATGACTTTTTTCTATCCTGTATGTTTCAATGATTTTCTCAGCCGCTACATGGTTTGTCTCCATTAACTTAAGGTCACTAAAACAGACTGATAAAAGACAGCAGTGCCCCTGAAACAGTGCCTGCTCTCAGACTGCCCGACACCCACCCAGATACTGCATTCAGCAGCTCTGCGTGAGGCCAGTGTAGGAACTTTAAGCAGAATATGCAAAATTCTTTTTTCCCCAGCTTGAGCTTACGACAAAATATGACAATATTTTCACTACTGAATAATAGTGTATTATTAATCAAGTGCAACTGAAATTTCTTAGGCAAAAGAGCGTTCCCTTCCAAGTTTACAATCTTGGAGACCACCAGTAACACAGCTCATAAGAACAGCTGTTTCGTAACAGGTGACTTGAGTTTCACACACTACCACACAGCACATATTGCCAAGCCCCAGGAGATGATGGAAAATGACACAGAAGGAAAAACTGTCCGCTGTAGGTTATGTTTGTATCAAATGCCATTTCCCATTTCCTGAGCACGGAGTGTGATGCTAACAATTAACAAGGAATTGGATCGGATCCTACAACGTTTTTCTAGGAGGACCACAATGCTCTGGATATAGTATATGCAAGCACCACCAAGTCTATTGTTGCTGAACTCTGAATTTTCAGGAAAAGAGCCAACAACAAACTAAAACTTCTCAGCAAGGTGCGTTTTAGCCCCCCACTTCCAATTTTACTCCATACCCCCTGCATCTCCCTCATTCTCTCTCCCTTAAGTCTTCGGCCACTTTCACATCATGCTGAAGCTGACAGAAGGACCTGCAAGCATGACTCAGCTGTAATTGCATTAAATACTAATAAAGGCTCACGCATTTGACAAGGCAGCCTAGCTTAACCCCTGACTGTGAAATACATGCATACGGCAAGCAGTCAATCTCAAGTGTGGCTCAATAGTATGTTTCGCCAACTCTGAATGCAGTAATTCATATTTTTATGCTGTTGTTTTTAGAAAGCTACATTTAGTAAGATATAAAAAAGATCTCTTCCCTTATTTCTATATCAGGAAAGACTCCTAATTGGCCAGAACCAGTCATAAAAATTTAACCATGTTTCTGAAAACACGAGTGCCAAAGGGTAATGCATTGCTAATGGCTGCCAGTGGAATAAATAGCAGTTCTGACGTCAAAACTTTGTTACACTCCAATAACCGGCTCACTTGGGGTTTCAGGTGCTGCAAGTTACATGTCAGTTTTAAATAAAGTAATAAAAATAGAATACATGGTGAACCATATTGTCACTATGCAACCCGAAACTATATGATTTATGTCTAATAAAATGCTAACAAAGGTGATAGTATAAAAATAGCATTTTCCGTCTCATAATATCTTCTTACTTCAATATAAGAGGGCAAAACAAGGCAGATATAATTTCCCTTGCATTCCTCAAATGTATGGCCAAAACCAAAGCAAGCAATTTCAAGTGAAAGTGACATGGTTTTTTTTAAACACTTACAGTATTATTACCCAAAGACAGTCAAGTAAAACTCAAGTTGTAAAAACTCCCACTACAACAGAACTTCGTATTCATTCTCTAATAACCACATGAAGTAGCAAGTGGTCTTTCTCTGCCTTGCTTCCATAGAGCATCTACTCAAAAAAATACCCTCTTCTCATTTCATTTTGCAAAAGATACAAATCATGGGTCACTAATGGCTTACAGGCTCAGTCACACAGCCAACACAGGGAAGACTATACTGCATGCCTGAAGCTTAATAACTGAACAAACAGAAGTTTGCAGTTGCAGACTACAGTTGTGTTCACACGGAAGGGAATGGACAATGCTTGTAAAATAACACACAAGACTAAAGAAGAGACTGACCTGAAAGGGCTACCCAGACCTGGATTCCCATCCTGATGGAACACTACCATTAAACCTGACTGATATTTCCCTTTCTAAAACTAAGACACAATATAACCATAAATCTAAGACATAATACAACCATGAATGACAATATTTTCCATTTCAGGACAGCTGAAATGCTCTGAGGGACTTCCTCAAAAGATATCCATCATGTTTAAAAATAAAGTTACAAGTAATCTGTCATTTTGCCAGAAACTTTAGGATCATCTAATCACACAGTTCTGAAGCCAGGACTAGATGCGGGGCAACAGCACGATATACAGCTCTAATGAATACGTGGGAGGAGGTAAAAGCTGTCCAACTATTAAAACCTCCTGCCTACCACAAGAATACATGTTATCCTGATTACTACTAGGAGGTCTTTACCATCATCCTGAAATAAAGATCTGCATACGTGCCTTTTAATGGTCACCAGTCTTCGTCACTTGGTTGTGCTATTAACTTCTGCCAGCCACAGTCTCCCTCTTGGGTATGTGCTTCAGTCGTGGTTTCTAGAAGCCTTAAACTGGAGACAGGAAACTGTATGATCTTTCCCAATCATACTTAAACTTGCAGTGGAAAACATTTTTCCTGCCACTATTCCTCATGAATGTTGAGAGTTGGTCCACAGTCCCATTCAAATGCGGCAAAGATGGTCATCAAGAAGAAATTTACACTTAATGCAGTGTCTTCCCCGTTCCCTTCTGAAAGAACACTAACTGTTGATGTAGTTAGTAATAAGTCACCTCCATT
Organism: Odontophorus gujanensis; assembly: GCA_013399175.1. Taxonomy (NCBI): domain Eukaryota; kingdom Metazoa; phylum Chordata; class Aves; order Galliformes; family Odontophoridae; genus Odontophorus; species Odontophorus gujanensis. Next base: position 55,805 of record VXAB01009420.1, on the reverse strand, counting down.
TTAAGAACAAGTTTGGTCATCTCCAATCATTTGTCTTGAGCACCTTTTAAGCATTCCTGGAGGATCACACATTACTGTCATTTCAGAGATCCGAACGTGAGCCTAATAACTTAAATATCTGTGCCACGCTTTGTATATCTCCAATGTAAATGAAATGTTTGTTAACAATTTAAGAAAAATTTCTCAAGATGTTGCTCTAAAAGAAGCAGACAAATTAAATCTGTTCATTTGTAACCTCAGTAAAGTTTGCTCTTTTATCCTGAGTCCATCCCTAACGTATTTGTGCCCGGATAACATATAACATGGAGGAAAAGCTACTCTGTGCTACTTCTCTTTCAATGCCACTAGGTACTTCAGGTACTCAATGCTTCTACTGTTACTTCCATTAGACTTCAGAAATATTTGACAACCAATCTCTTACAACATTTAAGAAACTGAATTTTAAACACAGCATACGCAATCATTTAAGCAGGAATTTAGATGGTAGCTAATAAAAAATTCTAAGCATATTAGCATTTAACTCCTGCTCTTTTAAAAATTGAAAAACATTAAGACAGTTAGCACCAACAAAAAAAAAAAAGTAACCTGTAAAAAACTCAAAGGGAATCCCTATGTATCATCATGAGAACTCCAGGGGTGGGAAAAAATAGCTTACTAGGTATACAAGAACATTTTCACTGCTACTTTAATTTCCGTACTTGACTCTAAATGGAAGCAAGCTACTGAGAGCAAAAACTGCCTGTCAGTGCCTTTTAAACGGTAAATTATACCCTATTTATATATTGCAAACACTTTTCAGATGCAAAACAGCCCCGATTTTCCAATACAAGCTTTCCCCCTCCAGTGAGTAGCATGAAATTTTTAAGAGAAAATGAATGAAAAGCAACAACTGTCCTTTCCAAGTACAATGGGCTATGAGCACCACATTCCTTCAGTAAAGATAGGGCAGCTGTTAATCTTGCAAGTGAAGATCACTTCTTTACTTGCCCTATTCATCTAAATTTCAGCACACAGCACTTTCTAACATTTTTTCCTGACACTGCAGAATAACCACTATGTTTCTTCTAATGTTCAAAATTCTGATACCTATCTATCTATCTATATTAACACCAAATAAGGTAAAAATACTTGGGTCCTTCTACTCTTTGTTTCTTGTTATAAAATCAGCTGGTGCACTTGACAAAGGTGGCAAAATGAAATCTTTCCCAAAGGGGAACAAGTGTGTTTCAGCCAGAGGTTTTTGTGAAGAACAAACAGCCAGACTGGTGACACAGACATCTAAAATATTGCTTGCCAGGGGCTGTGGTAAAGTAACGCACATTTGCTGCCTTGGTCAAGTACCCATTCCTGTTAGTATCTTTAATCTTCTGCTACACTGACATTTCTACCTTTTGCCTTTTCGCCACAGAAACACAAGTTTCACTCTCTTTCTTATATGGCAGAAGTGGCAAAAGATCTTGTCACTTTGAATGACACTGCTAAATCATCAGGTTATAAGCCATTAAACAATAACTAGTGAGGACAGCAGAGGAAATACCTCTGGCCAAGCACATGGGCACAAATAGGCAGGAACGGATGGCAGCCCTGCATGGTACATATTATTCTACTGCCTGTGTACACGTGCATCTTTTCTGCCACTGTGTGATGCCCTATTACCATCACCTGACACAGTCAACCAAAGGTCACGCTTGGATTCCTTGCAAAGTATGCAGTGCTCAAGAGTTGCCCATTTTTCTCAGTGCTTTCATCTCTCCCGAAGTGCTTTCTAACAAGAGCCAAAGAAAGCATCTAACAACTCTGGACACTCATCCATTCATGTAAGGCAAACATTGTAACTGAAAATAAAAACGCATCTTAAAGTCTAAGTGATTTCATAAATCAGAAGATAAAAATAAACAGTCTAAAAGTTGAGAAAACATCAATGTGTGGAACAAAGAGAAAGCTAAGTTACCCCACTTCAGTCTGAGTTCAAGTAAAGATCTTACACAAGAAGCCTGGGTTCTGTTCAGTATATAAACTTTCATAAATAAGACTTTCTTTTTTTTTTTTTACTTCTAATATATTTAATAAGAAAACCCTCTCAGTGCTGTCTGTGGGAGGTAACAAGATTTTGAAGACAATTTCCAGACTTTTGCTGGTTTTCCACATTACGCATGATTCTAACACAGATGTACTTATCCCTTAGTGAAGTGTGTTGTCCCAGGTTAATAAAGCTTCTAACTATAATTAGTAGTTATAGATCCTGTGGATGGGATGTATTCCTCCCACCATTTCCTCTCATATTTGGTGTAGACCAAAATTCAAGTCTACATCGTGAGAGCCAATCATGTAACTTTCAAAAAGAAATAAAAACGTCATCTATCAATTCTGAGAGCTTCTCTTTGCCTTCCAAGTTACGTGTTCGGGGGGTTTTCAGTTTTCATTCTGTTCTCAAAGCCTACAATACTGTGGAATAATTTTATTATTGATTTATTATTATTATATGTTAGAGAATTTGCTCTACATAGAAAACAAATCATCACTCATTTTGGTAATAAGACATGACCATTTCCCTACCTTATATTACAAACTTTAAGACAAAGGTTACATTATAAACAGCACATTCTGCATCAACAATTGCCCTGAATTTTCTAACGCCTCTTTATGATTAAAGAAAACATTCTTCAAGAAAACACTGATGAAGTTTTCAATACATCAGAAAATTATCAATGTAAGCATCTTTACAAAGGTATTCCAAATCTGTAACCTTTAAAGACAAACAGAATACAGATCGTATATTATTAAAAAAAACGTATGCATTTTAGAGACCCTACTATCAGAGTGAAACTTGGAAAACTTTACTTGTACGCACTACTCCAAGATGCCAAAAAAGTGAAGACATTAAGTATAACCCACATCTCTGCAATACACGAGGTTGGGTGATGACCAGTGAATATGTCCGTTCCATAGTTTCCTTCAGAGTTTTTTACTCCCCTTCTAATGTCATAATCACAGAAATCTCCTCACACATTTACGTAACAGCCCTGAATGCAAAACAAAGCAAAGGAAAGGATGTTGGATAGGTTGTAAGCAGGATACAGGGAAAGCAGTATGAAGGGTAACTGTCTGATCTCTTGCTTCCTCATTGGCAAAATGTTTAGTGAGACGGGGGCAATTAAAGATGATATGAGAAGTTAAAAAGGATTGTTTCTAATATTTAAACAGACTATCACATCTATCCAAGGCACCATATTACACATCTCAATGTCATTATTTTTCAGGAAGGTCTTTAGGTGATCCTCAGAGCTAAAATAACACTACAATCTTAATTTAATGGTTACAAGGTAATTATTTTTCCAAGTACAAAATTCATGAACTTCACTACTGTGTCTGCAGTAGAGTCCAAAATAAAAACAGACTGTGCAAAGGGATTTTAAAGTTAAGAAATACCGGGAAAAATAAATAAAGAGTTAATAGTTTTTACAGTGCGAACAAGAAGAGAGACCAGAACATGGTAAAGAAAGGTACATTTAGCACTCTGCACCGACACAGTTTTTGTGGCTTATCCAGAAAGAATGGACACCCTGAACAAGAAATTGAGTTCGAAAAAACTGGGGAACATTAGCAGCAGATTCAGATGAAGAAATTAAGTGGTAGATTCATAAGATAAATTAAGTACACAGGTAAATAAAGGAGGATCTTTATTAATGAACTTAACATAAAATTCATTTTTCTGCATTGTAATCTTGTGCTGTTGGAAACCTGTTATGTCTCTTACCTGAGTATGATAAAGTGTCACTTCATTGAATCCAATAAAGTAATGCATCTAATTTTTTTGTGAGAGGTGAACTCTAGCTGTTGCTTTTCTAAGTGGCATATTTAAGTATCTTGCATTTATTTTCCCATCAACAAACTTCCCATGCAAGTGTAGACTTTCAAGGTCTGCAATTATTATTTGAATCTGCTAACATGAATGCTGGGTGTGTGAAAAGAAGGGTTTCTTCTCTTCAAGAGCAATGGAAAAATAAGGAAAGATTCTGTTGATTTGCTGAACCTGTAAGACTCTTAAACAAAATCCATGATTGACAACATCACTGTTCTCCTGTACAATAACCTAATAAAGGTCTAATTTTGCTCATGCAGTAGGTAACACATTCCGGTGTGAATTCATTCCAGGACTAGTGAACCACATAAATGCACACCAGTAAGCCCAATATGCACATTTTTCAATCTCCAATAAAATGTAAAATGGAACCAAATCCTCTATCGCACAAGTTGATTTGTGAGGGAGATGAAGACACCTTTCCAGTAACAGCTAGCAAAGTGCTGGAAAGCATTCATTTTACAATGATGAGCCATAGCACAAATAAAGAACATAACCTTGTAACTAAAGCTGATGCTGATTTGACACTAAAAGAAACAGGAAAAGCTAGTCTAGCTAAGAAACTAGAATGCCTTTTACTTCTAACAGCACTGAGTATTTTTGCATGATGCCAGAAGAATGTAACTCTACTTAGCTACGCGTTTACCTAGCAGCAAAACTAATCATTCAACATATTGAAAATCTGAAATGTATTTTTACAACAGTCACATTATGTACTATCAGGGTATATTTGGAAGATTGTATGAAATCGTAATATAAACTGCACTCAAAGTCATTTCAATACTACTTGTAGCATGCAAACTTTAATATACATTTCCAGTTTGTAGAGTTTTCCATGCAGAGCTGGAAACAAGTATTACCCAGGATGGGCGGGAGAGGGTGATTAAATAAAACAAAAATATATCCCACTGTTTAATGTTCAACAACTTTTGCCCAATTAAATGGCTTTAGATATTACTAGTTGAAAGGTTTATAGAAATTCTATTTATTCATAGGGATCCTAAAGTTTAAAGGGAATGAAGAACAATACAAGAAATTATACTCTCTTCTAGTTCTTGCAATATTGGAAGATACACTGCCTTCCTGCTCTAATGACAACCTCCAGAAACACTTACAATGGAAAAACAACAACAAAACAAAAAACCATACTAAGACTGATATTCACTTCAGTGAATGGGCTTCAGCAAAAGCTATAGAGCAACATTTGATAAGTCGAGGAATCACTGCATTGAATACAAAGAGGAAAGGCTAGGATCTACATGAAATTACCACAGAAAACTCATTATTCAGAATGGCACTTTGTATTCCTTACAATAAAATAAATTCTGTGTTATCATGTGTAACCAATAAAATTATACTTATTTTGACTTCTATAATTTATTTCTTTGTTCATCAGCATCAATTGCACTACAGGCTCCTGCTGTTTATTGCCCTGGTCGATTTTAAGCCCTCAGGTGACTTGTTAGCAAATGATTTGGAAATAAAAAGTGACGCAAAAAGCTGCGTAAATCCTTATTAATCGTTAACTCACTCTACCTTCAAGCCACCTGCAGTACCCCTTAAAGTTGATTATGAGATAGAAAGACGTCAGAAAACCAAAACACTGAGAACATTCTGGCTCTAGTTGAGGGGTGTACATTTTTTCATATAAAAGCTCTATTGAAATTGTCATTCAAGCTTAAAATATTCCCAGAGTTTGACCAAAGCATTTCTAGAGATGTGCTAAATCTAATCCACACTGTGACTGATTTGAGCACTGCAACAAAATAAACAAGTTACCTTATAGATTTTTTTTAAATCCAACACTGAAAAAATAAACTAGCTTTATAACCGCCTCCTTCTCATCCTGAGATACTGTTGACTAAGGTTATGAACTAAACTAATCAAGGTCTACTTTATTTTTTCTTTAAAACATGTAAATCTACAAGCAAAACTTCAGTAACTGGTCCACTCTTTCTTGTACAGCAGACTTTCCAAAGCCACATGCAACCTGAGTGAGGAACTTTTCTTTCCAGTATAGTAACCCTTACCAAGAAGCATCGAACCATCATTCTTCTTCCCTCATTCTTACATTATGTAGTAATAAGATACCAAGTTATCCTTCAATTACATTTTCACTTTTATGCAGGACTTAGAAACAAAATAACCAAAAGGAAAAAATTCCATAGTCCAATGTCAACTATAAGAAGTATAAGACTCGCTGTTAAAGCAAACAATCAATGACATAGTTGACATTAATTAATCTTAAAAAATTAATTTAGAAATTGATTCTAAGGAGGTTACAGCGCTCCTCCTCAACATAGCTTTTAAAGACAAAAATATAAACAACAAATGAGATTTGTTAAAGGCAACTTAAAAGTTTCCGTTTCTAGTATCAGAAATTATTTTTGTTAGTGAAAAACGGAATTAAATTCTTTTCATGCAGTCTGACAGAAACAGTCAACCATATATTTATTAAGAAACAGTCTGCTTAACCAGATTTAGTTGCTTCCTGGGAATCTGCTGTCCTACAGAAAACTATCCTCTAAGAGGGGAAAAAAAACACAACAAGAGGAAACAACTAAAGCAGGACAGAAGTACATGAAAATCATGCATACGTTGTAAGTTTATGCACTTCAAATGCGGCGGACCAGTTGTTTGTAGCACCAAGAGCAATACCTGCAGTAACCTATACTATACCAATACTAACAAAGATACACAAGTGATACAAAAAAGAAAAAAGAGCCAAGAACTTTGCTAAGAGTTGACTTGAAGGTGCTTGGACAATTGGGCACCTTGAGAAAATGCTTGAGGAGTATCTCTAAGTAGTGCATTAAGATGTTACTCATGGACAACAGAACGCCATCTACAAAAGACTTTTTAATTGGAATACCCAGTAATTGGAATACCCAGTATTCTTTCTAAGATTTTAGGGAAAGCTTTAGATTCTGATGGTAGTGTGGAAGACAAATAGCAGACTAAAGATCCCAGGATTCAGGAGAGCCCGTCACCCTCTCTTGGGAACAGATAAGCAGGAGAGGCTCACGCGATATGATGCTCAGGACAGTTGTGTCCATTGGAAGGGTCTCCTCCACCACAGGAGCAGGCTAGCCTAGCTAAGCAGGCTAATCCTGATAGATCCTACATGACAAAAAAGTAAACAAGTAAAAATTAAGGGCACAAGAAATGGTGGCCTGACAACCTGGCCAGACAAGAAGTATAAACATATGAATCTTGAGCTGAATTGCACTAGGCTGGAATTAGGAACACCTAAGTTTGGCTGAAGTTGAAACTAAGAAGGGTGCAGAGAAGGTCTGGAAAAAGGCAGAGCTGATCAAGAAATAAATGTCACAGAAAAGGCTGAAGCAGTAAAAACCTTTGCACAAGTATTTACCAGAAATACCCGTCGCAAAGACTAGGAAGGAAAGGTGCTAACACAGCCCTGCAGAAAGGTCAAGCAAGATGGTCACACAGAGCAGCTCCAGACATGGAGAAGAATAAGGAATCAGATGACATATTTGAAAGCATTGAGAGAGCAGGCTGGTAGTATGACAAAGCTGCTCTATGAGTTTGATAGATCATCTGAGGTGATCAGGTCACTGATTGGTCTAAAAAACTGTCATGACAGCTTAAAAATTTAAAAAAAAAAAAAGTCCAGAGAACTACACATTGGCCTGCCTCACCTTAGCCACTGGGGAGATTTTACAACAAGTTATCCTGGAAACCAATTCCATATGTGTAAGAAACACGATGAGAGAAACCAACAGACGTATTGAAGGCAAAAAGCCCCCAGTCTGATATATTAAGGTGTAACAGACCATACAAAAATAAAGTCATATGAAGGCTTAAGCTGGAAGGGACCTCAAGGATAACTTCATTCCAACTCCCCAGCTCTGGGCAGCATTGCCAGCCACTAGATCAGACTGCCCACAAATCCATCCAGTCCAGCCTTAAATGCCTTCATCCACAGCCTCTCTTGGCAGCCAGTGCCTCACCACCCTCTGAGTGAAGAATTTCTTCCTAATATCTAACCTTAACCTTTCCTCTTCCAGTTTAAATTCATTCCTCCTTGTTTATCACTATCTAGCTGCGTGAAAAATCGGTGCCCCTCCTGGCTTGTTAGCTCCTCTCAAGTATTGAGAGATCACAGTGAGGTCTCCCCAGATCTTTCTCTTCCCCAAACTAAACTATCTCTACTCCCTTGTACAATAGAACAAAGAGAAAAACACATCTTCCCGTCAGAGGCAAAGCCGTGCCTGACCCACCAGGGAACAGCCTGCCCAAAGACAAATGCAAAGTCCTATACTTTGGAAGGGAAAACCCTGTGTACTAGTACCACATGTTCTAGGTTTGAGGAATGAATGCATAGCTGGTGAGTCCTCAGAAAAGGATCAGGGGCTTTACTAGACAGCAACGTAAACATAGGTAAGAAGTGAATCCTTGTAAAACTAACAACTAACTTCATACTGGGCTGTACAGGCAGGTTAAAGGAGACAATTATTTCCCTCTTTCTAATCAGTGCTTGTGGAGGCCACATCTGGAATACAATGGTCCTAAATGAAAGAGAAAAACAGGACAGAGTCCAAAGACCACTAAGATGGGTAACCTCTGACTCATGCAAAAAGGGAACCTAGTTTAGTTAGCATAGATAAGGGAAAGCGAAAGGGGCTGTCTATACACAGCCTTAAGAAATTGCCCCATTACTTCCTCAATTCTCTCTAATGGAACTGAGCTTTCCTGAAGTGCAAAGATTTGCAGAGTGACAGAACACATCCTTCTGGTCCTGCTAGTGAGAAAAGCAATGAATTGCACATTCTAAACCTTTGAGGTACTTCTTTTCTCACCCAGGTTAAAAGGTACTAGTATAATTTTGTATATTACTAATTTTCGCATTAAACTTTTTTTTTTATTATTTGTTTCATAGATTCATAGATGCATTAGGTTGGAAAGGACCTACAAGATCATCTAGTCCAACCATCCTCCATCACCATCCCTACCCACTAAGCTACTAAACCAAATCCCTTAGCACCTCATCTAAACGCTTCTTGAACAGCGCTAGGGATGGTGCCTCAACCACCTCCCTAGGCAGGCCATTCCAGTGCCTGACCACTCTTTCAGAGAAAAAGTTTCTCCTCAAATCTAATCTAAATCTTCCTTGTTAATGAAGATCATTTCTTAATATTGTACTCTTCAAGTGCTAAGATCCACTTCATTTGACAAAGGCAAAAATGTTCTCTCCTGTTCTGTATTGGGGAGGTCACACATTGCTCCACCTAGCCGAGGCTGTATTGTGCAAAATAAGAACTCATTCTGATGCTCAGTTAACTGAGATTTTCATCTCATCTTCAACAGTAAATTACCATTCATCAGGAACAGCTCTTAGTCACGAATGAGATGAAGGATGGTAAGTTATTACTTCAAACAGGCAGAATACATAATAACATGCAGCACATTTAAGGAAAGGGTGGGAACAAAACGAGAAAATGGATTAGGCCTTTTCTTATAACAGAACAGTTTTTAAGGACTGCTCACTGCTTCACAGGAAATCATCTTCTACTTGACTACAGGTTTTCAGATTCCCACGTAACATCTGGAACTGAAACACCACTGGGTGTTTTCCCAGAAACAGAAATAAAGTGCTTTAGGTAAAGGGAATGCATCATAGTCTCTTCTTCGCCTCCTCAGACTGCTTCAAATCAAGCAAAGGTGGTAGCAGGTGAGCAGTGATCACCTTACAGATGAGCAGCAAATTATCAGAAAAGTTATCCCTCTTTTCCTCAAATTCCAATATCTACATTTCAGAAGCCTCCAACTTCTCTCAATCAATGGAATACTGTATAGTGAACAATACTAAAGATACAAGTTGCTTCTGCTGCTGTGATATGACATTTTTAGTATTTCTGAGAAATCTGCGTTCATCAGAAGTTAAGGCCATCTACCATTCAACACTGGTCTCTAACACTTGTAACACACAGCAGTGACAGGGCCACAAGTAACTTCATCTTATGCTTCCTCCCCTAAGGTTAACAGAAACCTCTCTGAAATCTCTCCATCCAAATCTTTACTGCTTGATCAAGCTAAGTTGCTGTATTGTCTGTGGCAACCAAATACAAAGAAACCAATTAAATATCTGATTTCACTTTCAGGCCCTTGAATATTCTGCACAACACTTGGTACAGTTGAGTCACAAAGGCTACAATCAAATTAAAATGCAAATGATGTTTATCATTATGACAAGAAAAAAATAGAACTACGTAGTCAATCTCAGAAGTAATTCATTTTTACAGTCTATGTCACCTACACGCATGTTCCTAGTAAAAATAATAGTTTTTGAAGTGCAATGACTCAATCAGAGAAATAATTCCAACTCCTAATAACTTCCCAAGTGCACTTCATACTTGGTTAACTGCAAAGCTCAATACTGATACAAAAATGCATTTAATATGTTCATTTAGTAAAGAAAAAGGAAAGTAACTAAATTAAGAAATGAAATCATGAATCTCAAATAATCTGAAGTTCTGTTGTTATTATTTAGTAAGTGACAAGTTTAGCTTAAATACTACAAGAAAGCCACGACTGATTTATAAGCAACAAGCACCATTTTGTCCATATATTCATATCTCCACACATCTCCAGCTTTACAAGAAAATGCTGGTATCTTCTACACTAAAAAATCATAAGCTACTTACCAATGAAATATAGTTTTGCATGTGTGGTCTGACACAAAAAGCACTTTTAGTTCCATACAGACTGTCTTCTAGTTTTTTATGGAGTGGCTCAAGTCTTCATATTATAAATAGGAATACATCCAAACAAATTACATGTCTGCAGACGATTAGAAAGCTAACATACTGCTGCTGCTACATATGAAGATATCCTCTCCATGTGAGACAAAGACTCATAGACAACAAGCTACCAGGCGCACAAAACTTCAGATCAGACAGACACTACATTCAATTCCCTTCCTATCTCTCTCTCTCTCCTTCAGCTATAAAAAAAATTACCTTAATTAAATACTAACAGAATACGCATCTGATCAATTTTATTTGTGGAAAAATATTTTAATAAGCACCAAACTGGCTTGCTACTCTAAAGAAAAAAATGACTAATATGGAATTGTCAAATAAAATGCTTTTAGGTATATTTTTTACATATAATATGTCAAAGTGTTGAGAATAAAAATTTTGTTAAAATGATTCACATGCACTCATTACAAAAGTAGTATACAAATATCCTATATCATCCAGCATTGATCAGAAACCTCATCAAAACCAATAAGATGGAAAACTGGTTGAATGGAAAAGTCAGCGTCTTCTTTATGAACCATGCAACCTCAGAACATTGCAGCATCATAATGATTTACTTTATTTAAAAGAAACAAGCGGGGGTGGGGGGAAGGGAAAGACATTTGTTGCTTTCAGGAAAAACTAAAACCCAAATTAAGCTACGCAGAAGTGTCCTCAGAAACACTCTGTATGTAAAAGCAGTAGCATTAAACTTTAAAGATGTTCTGAGCAATGTTTAAATCACACTGATATAAATGAATTAAGAGGAACAATATAATGGATGTCTGAAACTGTTGCTGTCTAAAGTAAGACATGGCATTGTACTTCATATGAAGTCAAGCTAGCAGATGCATTTAATGTCTTTAAAAAAAAATAAAGATCTGGAAAGAAATTCACGCCACCCACATCCAGCTCTGTGTCCTTAACCAATACTTCCCTCTCTATTTTTTTTCCCCCCCCAGAAGAGTCCTACCCCTCTTAACTTAAGAAATAAAGATCCTTTCCCTCTGAAGAAGGGCTTACAATTTCATATTATTCCTAGAAACACCAAAGAGCAACTGTGATGGAAGAAAATTGACATTCAGCAGTATGTTTCTTGGCTCCTTGAATTCCATTTGCGGTCAAAAAGTTGCAGTTCCTCAGGCAAGAAATGCAGGCTGCTTAGCCTATGCTTGCACTGCCTAAATATGTTTAACAGGAACCAGATTCACCTGCAGATTTTCATAGTGACTGTCACGACCTAGCAGTATCAAGAACAGAAAGCATGAAGAGCATGAAGAACCATGAATGAATCGCTGAAACCGAAACCCTTCCCGTGCATTTTGGATGGGATTCCATTAGCAGGAGCTCTGAGGGAGATGACAGTATGAAGCAACTCTCAGTTCTAATTTAAATTCTGCAGACAATATAAATCATGATAAAACGCAACCATATGGGATACAACTTCCTTCAACTACTTACTGCTGTCTACTTGAGAAGGTTGGTGAGGAATTTTTTTTATGTATTCTTACAATACCATTGTACAATGAGATCAGAAAGTGAACATGTTTTGAAACCCTATTACACCTTAGAAATATTCAAGGCCCACCTATATTGGATTGCAATTTACAGTCTAAAAATACTTTGTATAGATAACTTGAAGCAGGAGGTTGGATTAGATGACTTCTTAAGAACTCTTCCAGCAGAAATGATTCTGACATTCAGGGAGAAAATGCCTAAATCAAAATTGACAGTTGAATTGCTAATTATCCGTTATTTGCAACACTTCATTTTCTACTTAATATTGAAATGCAAAATGATTCGATAACACTAATAGAAAAACACAATGAATAATGCAGTTCATTGTTTTAAACCCAGTGTGACAAACATTTACAGCTTACAACATAATTGGCCAACATCCTACCCAAAATTTTCCTACTGAATTAAAACAAAGATCCTGTTTCTCTCAAAACTACTCAGATTAAATAAAATGAGATCAACTTGTTTTCCTAAATCAGGAAGATATAAAGGCTCTGTCCTGACTTATTTGACTGGAAATCACAAAGGCCAGCACTGGCACATCAGATACTACGTATAAAAGACAAAACTCCAAATTTATTATAAGACAACGAGAATCATCTGAATAATATAACAATGAGATAACTTTGTCAGCCTAAAAGAAATAAATGTATCATATAAGAAAAAGCTTAGAAGAATCTAGTAAATAGAAGGAGTTGCAAAAGATGGAATATTATCCAATCATTCTCCAAATGTTTCTGTTGCAGAACATAAGCTCCAGTGGAAACAAGGTAACTACAGGCCTCAAGACTAGTGTCATTTTATATACAAAATAGAATAGCTACGTTTTTAAGACGTCTTATTCCTTTAAGATGTAAACAGTGCAAATAAGGACTTCTCTTTTATATAACCAGTGCATGAAATTTCAACTCAGCTACTCATGTTGCAAATGGCCTGTAGCCATCCCACCTCAATGCAGGAGCTAGACAGATCTTGCAAGTTAACTAGGAGTCAGATCAGGACAGTATTTGGTTGCATCTGAGCAGAAAAATTGGAGCTCTGAAGTGATTCTGATAAATTTATAGAGCTTAAATGCAACAGATAGAGAGCTTTTCCTTGTCATTCAGTAATAAAATTCTGGTGTGATACATTGCTAAAAGAATTCTGCGATGTAGAGATAAGAGATGTTGGTACACTCATCAATCCTTAACGCCCTATACCTTGAGCATAAAAAGCTTTGCTCCAGCCTCCCAAACATACATATCAACCCATTTCAGTCAATTGTAAGGGCAATCTTTCCCACACTCATTGACTGGTTTTCAGTTTCCTGTGCATAAAATAGTTAACAACTCCTACTATTGCAAAGAAAACCTGTTTGAAGGCCCACACTGCAATACGAGCACATAAAATAAGTAAACAAAAATTTAAAAACTGTTTAAGACCCCACCTAAATTTTCCCATGTGGATGCAGTGGCAACTTGCACCATCACATAACCACTCCAAGGTACAACATATCAGTTTGTATCTACCTCTTCTGAAGTAGAGGATAAATACGTTGGAAACTGAATCTAGCCAAACAGCCACAATAAAAAGAACATCACTTCAAAAGTATGCTTACTACAGCCTGCTGGACAAGAACACATTCCAGAAGAACAAGCACCTAGAGTTCCCCCAACTATATTTGCCTATTCTAGAACAATTTTTCATTATATTAGACAACACAAACTTATTTTTCCTCAGGATCTCTATGCCCTCCATAAGAACAGAAAAGGAGTATTTTTGTTTCTTAAACACTAAGGATAAATGCATGTTCAACTGAGCAAGACAAAGACACTACTGAAATCACAGGATAAATTAACTAAGACATTCAGATAAACACTTGCATCCAACTCACTCAATCTTTACAAGCTACAAGTTGCCATGATCTTGTCTGCTAAAGCACTATGGACAGATCTTTCATCTTTACGTTACCATACACAATAAATAAACAGATACATTCTACCTTATATATATACAAGTTTCTCAAATGAATTCACTTCTTTTTCTTGAGCCAGTCAACAAGTGTGTAAATAAACCATGTGAGGCTGAGGATTCCCCAGCCTTGCCTCTTTACTGAGCTGCCTGTGCACGAGATCAAGGTCCTTATGTGCTCTACACTGCACTTCACCTCTACACAAACACATTTAACAGATCTTTTTTCCCTTGAAGTAAATATACTAAAATCTTATATTGCATGTATTTTCCATGATATGTTTTTACAGTATAATTTTTATTTCCCATCTTCTTGCTCTTGTTTCTCCGTGGGTACTCATAATAACAGTTGATGGTAACTGGACACACAAGCACTAAGTTGCTCATGTACGTTTACATTCATGCTATTGTTTTAACACACAATTCCAGATACTAGCAGTTACAAGTTCTACAAGCTCTTTATGTTCACAGACTGATTAAGAATATAGTCTCAGTGAAGAAGCATCGCCATTTATTCCCATTATTTCTTGGTTTAGCTAGGAAAAAAACAAAATAATAATGAACTGGCCTTATCATTGCACTGCATGTTAGTCACTCCAGTTCAGCTCCCTAATCTAAGGTTCCTAATGAAGACAATAAACTTGTCTTTCACGATTCCTTGGCAGAGATATATTGTTGTTCACTGTGAGTATATGACTGCAACAACAACTTAGAATATTACCATAGGAATGTTAAGTAAATTAAGAAAACAATTCAGTACTGCCTACCAAAGATAGTTAACACAGTTATATAAGAACTCAGTGCTGAGCATGAAATGCAGAAACACACACAAATAATAATGAATATTTCAAATCGAGACTGTGTGCTTCTATTGCAATAGTTGTAAAAGATCTCCCCAAGATCAATTACTATATACCAAAGCTGCCAGGAAAAGAGTTCACAACTTCTCTTTCTCACTGTTACTTACTGTCCGGCATTGGGTACCTAAAAATGAATCAATACTGCTCTTGTTAAGCTTACAATGAACAGAACAGAGGACAAACATTAACTAATCAGTAGCACCAGGAGGGGAAAAAGAAAGAATTCTCTTCACTACAGGACATTTCCACTTCAGTCAGGCAACCTGTTCTCCTCCTTTGCTCAATTTTAGGGAAGATTTACATGGAGAAGAAAAACTTTTTCCCCTCTTAAAAGGTCAGATTCCACTATTTTGACTCAGCTGGCTTCTTGTATTTAGTTTTATTTTTACCTCGATACAAGACAATACCACTGGCCAGTTTGGGATGCAAGATTTGCAGTAAGTCACATCTTCTTTCTACTATCACTTCAAAGAAGGAGTTTATCTACCACCACAGTACTTCTGAAATAAAACACTTTCTGAACTGCCTGAATGATCAGACTGTTGTCTGAACTTGGTAAAGACTTTGCAGACCATACAATGATTTAAAACACAATCACCTTGTCTGCAAGGAAAGAAAAATTAAATTACGCACTAAAGATATCCTTGCAGGGATGCAACATTGGTAGTAAAATACCTATAATTGTGCTACGTAATAGATAACTCACAGTGAAACTAACATGTTTTTAAGACAGCCCTAAAGAGACAAGTAATAAAAGAACGTGAAGAATAAAAAGTGAAGGAAGAACTGCATTTAAAATTAGACTGCTGGAAAATATTTATGCAGCAAGGTAACTTTGAATTGGGCCCAAATGTAAACCAAGAACTTGATGTATTGAAGGATCCAATTATAAGCATGAAAGCAAATAAAGGTTTTTAGTCACTCTGAAACCTGGACGGTGTCAGCAGTAAGAGACTGAACTTCCGTTCATTATGCTTTTATGAGAAAAGGTGTATGGTTTTGTTACTCAAACGAACCTTTCACGAACAAGTTAACTAGTAGAGAAAGTACTATTCTAATACAAAGGGTTTTCTAGCTCTCTCAATGGCATTTTCCATCTCTTAGTTAAGGGAACTGATTTATCTCTATTGCTTTTGAGAGACTGCCAGATGTTGACATAGATGGACAAATTTTTAGAGACTGAACTTCCGTTCATTATGCTTTTATGAGAAAAGGTGTATGGTTTTGTTACTCAAACGAACCTTTCACGAACAAGTTAACTAGTAGAGAAAGTACTATTCTAATACAAAGGGTTTTCTAGCTCTCTCAATGGCATTTTCCATCTCTTAGTTAAGGGAACTGATTTATCTCTATTGCTTTTGAGAGACTGCCAGATGTTGACATAGATGGACAAATTTTTAGAAGAATTAAAACTACAGATAACTAATTATTTTGCTTACACATTGTTATGACATAACTATAATAAAGATGACTCATTAGCAAACTGTTAATTGTACTTTCCTGCATAACTTGCATTGGTCCGAAGTTAAATAGTAACCTAAAAAAATAACATGTAATGACAAAAACAACACATTATAGAATCAGTTTTAATTTGAAAGCACTTAAAAGTATTGCAGTTAAAATATTCGCTTTCCCTACAACTTCAAATATTCTGTTTTACCCACCACACAGAAAATAGAGTCTATTGCACTTGATCTGTAAGCTTACTGTAACACTGGCAGTAAAGCCCAGAAGCACCACCACCTCAAAATCACTTTAGAACTACAATAAAATATAGTATGGCTTAATTATGTGAGGAATCGTATATGACCTGTCTCTATGCTTTTGGGGCATGATTTCTCACAAAGAATAATATACTGTCTCCTCTGTGTAGGTTTTTGGTACTTAAAAGCTTGCAATAACATTGGTTAACTGCTAGATTTCAGCCACCTACCTAACCCCTCCCTTTCAGTGGGTGTGAAAGGGTTTACTTGTAATATATATTTCTACTGACTAAATTTCATCTTGTTCTCCTGGATTCTCGGCAGCAATTCCCAAGTTAGAGGCTTCCCCAGAAAGAACGTCAAAGGATTCCCACCCACACACTGAATATCTAACAGGCCCTGACCCATTTTCTCCTCATTAAAGCAGCACTATGTGCTTTAAAAAAATGAAAATAATAAACAGAGTAGGTAAATGAATGCAACTACTGCAGTGGGAAATCTACCCTCTTTGGATTTTAATCCTGACAAAATCACTACCAAGAAGACACATTTAAAATACAAACATCAAATATATTTTTCCAGCATTCTCATTCTGTGACTTATTACTTTTACTGCCTTTCAGCAAAGTACAAGGGGGACTTCATTTATTAGTTATGAATTAGAAAAATCCTCTAATTTAGCAATAGTTACGTCTTTCAACCATATCTTTGGGCGTATTTCTGCAATTTGAGCTTTAATAATCTTGTAACTAAATGACAGAAGATATAGGATACTTAAAAAAAAGAGTAACAGTAGAAGCTATATGATTTTACTAAGACTTGTGACGTTAGTAGCAACAGTTAACTCTGAATACTTATAATTTGTTTTATGGTAGGATGCATTATTGCAAAAGCTACAAGACTAAAGACCCATCACATACTTAATATGCTGGAATATATTAACATTTGCAATTAAATGGTGAAACAAACAAAATGGCAACAGAAAACTCAGTTGATGAGTTACAATTTGACTCAATTTCAGACATAGTGAAAACCTGATTTTACCAGTTACAGCTGCGTAACAGCTTTTCTTACCTCTTGTACTGACATCTCTCAAGAAAGTGAAGCACTTTCAGTCAAATAACCTCTCTCCAAACAACGACCTTAAACAGAGGTCAAAAACAACCCCAAATTTGACAGTTTATGATAGATGAAAGGTGATGGAAAACATGTAAGAATACAGCCCTGTCTAATAGTAAGCACTCAGGTAGCATGGACTCACCTTTCAGTCATTAAGACTTGAACAGCTTAACATACACTTAAGAGTCCACTTCCTTCTAAGGATAACTTGCTCTCTGATGGTGGATAACATCACGTCAGGAGTCCAAGTGACCAGGTTTACAGGAGTTTACAAATAAAAGCAGAAACTTAAAGAACTACTTAATTATAACACCAAATTAAGTTATGTCAACTGGAATAATACATTGAATAGAGTGCATCTTGCAAATAGAGAATGAACAATGACAATCGTTGGCAGAACAATATCCAGCACTCACAAAATATCTTAATCTGGAAAATAAACTTTCTTCTCAGCACGTTTGTGTAGATACTTGACTTGTAAGAATATACTGAGTCAGAGGAGTGTTTAATATTATATGATATTGTGTAGGTGTTTCTGAAAACTTTTAGACGTAAGATTAGCTCTAATTCAGATTTTTTTTTTCTCTGTGACAAAATGACTTTTCAACTCCTATGTTGTCTGGAGGCATTCATTTGCAGGCTTAATTTAAAACAAAAAACACTTTTCCTTGTTTATAATCTCTACACTATTGAGTCAAAACCAGCATTTTGCCACAATGAAAAAACAACAGTTGAATAAGGAACTCCAGAAAATTTAAAGTATTTAAAGCTGAGTGTCATTTAAGTCCACAAATAATTGGACGTTTGGGGAAATATATTTGAAAGAGATTACAAAGATGAGTAGAAAACCAGCTATGCTTTCTTGTCACATCCTTGACTTTCTGCTCTGACCTCTGACACTGACACATGAAGAAAGGAATGCACAGTTAAACCAGCTTCTTTTGGAAAACGTGAGGAATACCTGCTGCATTGCCTCAATAGTATTGCTATCCTAGAATACCATTAACAACCAAATGTTTCTTCACTTGCTTCTTTCATTCCCCTTCACATTGGAAAGATTTTCTTCTCCTTATGGGGAAGTTCTTCTGAAATAAATAGTATTAAGTTTCCAGCATGACAGTAAGTATCCTCTCCTTACTACTTTCCCTAATCTGAAATTTTAGTTCTTCTATACTCTTCAGGTTTTCATCTACATATTTACCTTTCTCACTGAAATGTGAACAATACATAAATATGTTTGGGCAAAATATTTCACAATAAACTTCACAATACATTTGTGAAAAGTATCTACATCTCTACGAGTTGCATACTTGTACATGAACATACTCCTACTTGGACTGCATTGTTTCTTGAACCAAATAAAGAAACAAGACCTTAATATAATGAAAAAAACCTTAAAAGTTAGCATTTAACCTCTGTTCATTTCACAAATCAAGTACTACTTAAGAAAATTGAAGCATTAGCTAAAATTTTACAAAGTAACAGCAGCTTATTAAATTGTTCAGTAGTATCTGAGCTCAGTAAGACATAATACTGAATTAAATTTTTTCTCAGAGAAAATATTCAGTGATTTTGGTGATTTATTTATTAATAAGCATTTACTTTAGCATGATTTTGCTATGAGGATAATCTCAAAGGAAGCAGAGCACATGAATTTCTCTAAATATAAACTTAGGATTTAAAATCAGCTAATAGAAACAAAATTATCAGACTACAAAACATGCATTAAGCTCCAAAAACCTCAGAGAGAATTGCAAGCAAACATTCACAAATGAATTGAACTGGATCTCTCCTTTAATGAAGTATATACAGTAGGCAGAGTAATGCCTACATAAAAGAATTTGAAGCTCTATATAAAAACTAGGAAAACTTAAAATTGTATAGGTAGTACCACAATGTCAACCAATGCCAGGAAAAGACAACTTACGGGTAAGACTCTGAAAGCTGCTGTGCCATTTTATAAGCTGTGGGGTCCCTGTCCAATGCATATATTGTAACGTCACTGGTTTTCTCTAGAAGAGCTGTAGTATGACCTCCGGCTCCAAATGTCATATCAAGGAAACACTGAAATACAAAAGAACACCATTACCTCATAAAAGAACCATAACAGATGCAAAGAATATCCTGAGTTGAAAGGGACATACAAGGACCATCGAGCCTAACCCCTTGCTCCGTACAGGACCACCCAAGCCTGACCACTATGCCTAAGAGCGATGTCGAAATACTCCTTGAACTCTGGCAGCTCAGTGCCATGCTCACCACCCTCTGGTGCAGAACCTTTTCCTAACCCCCACTGGACCATCCCCTGACAGATCTATGCCATTCCCTCGGGTCCTGTTGCTATCACCAGGGAGCAGAGCTCAGCACTACCCTCTACTCCCTATGAAGGGCGTCAGCTGCTCTAGGGCCAACAAACCTGGGGCCCTCAGCCATTCCACCAACATCTTGTCCTACAGACCCTTCACCATCATTGTAGCCCTCCTCTGGCTGCTCTCCCATAGTTTTATGGCCTTATACTGTGGCACCAAACCCACACCGTGTACTCAAGGTGGGGCTGTATGGCCGCCAGGGCATGCTGCTGGCTCTTTTTCAACTAGAAACATCAGCTAGAAACACCAGATCCTTTTCTGCAGAGCTACCTGTCAGCCTCCTGTCCTCCAGTTTGTATAGGTATGTATCCACTGTTAACCTCATCCCATGTGCAGAACCTGGCACTTGCTCTTGTTCAACTCCCTGTGGTCGGAGACTGCTCAGCCCCCAGTTTGTTTGAGCTTGACCAGATTAGTGTGGTCTGCAAACTTACTTGGTACACCTTCAAGTCCTGCATCCAAGTCACTGATGAAAAATGAGGCCTAAAAATGGAGTCCCGGAAAGAGTTGCCCAGGAAGGTGACTGAGTCACCATCCCAGGAGGTTACCAAGAAAGGTTTAGATGTTGTACCAAAGGACATGCTTTAAGGGGAAATACCGGTGGTAGGTGGGCAGTTGGACGGGATAATCATGAAGGTCTTTTCCAACCTTAGTGATTCTATGATTTTATAATATTTGCAATTCTGCACAAAATACGAAATCACATCAGAATAAACTTTTGGGTGGGTTTGAACCCCCTATCCATTAAGAACAATCATCTGGTACATCCAACTACATATTCATGTTCAAATTAGAGGAAAACTATTTGTTTCACTGCTTCCTTCATCTTGTTCATTTTGAGCCACACAAATACATTTATGACATAGGGCTATATGAAGCAATTGGCACCATCTGCTTTCTAAGGTTATCTAAAAGAAAGGCTAATTGATTTATATATAAGTATAAAAAAGACAATATCATAGTTGTACATCAGATCGAAGTGCGACGACAGCACAGGAACACGTATATTCTGACTGGGACTAACTTAAATATTGAAGAAATTTCAAGTTTTGAAAACAATACCATGGATTTCAAGCTCAGTGTGTGAGCACTAAGGTATGTTCGTAGGTTACCAAGATGACATCTATTAGCTAAATTCAGAATAGCATGGGATACCTACATTAACTGCGACCATTTCTCAGCCATCACACGTGACTTACTCTGAGGGCTTATGTTGAAACTTTCAACAATGTCAATTTCTGTGCTTCTGAGGAATATCTACTACCCTGTGCATATAACATTCATTTTGTTTTCAGTACACAAACAAAAACCAGAAAATTTTCAGTAATTCCAGATACAGTCTTCTACAGACTAAAACTGAAAGCACAAACAAAGAACTCTGAAATCTCTCAGACTAAACCAGACACAGGTGTAGCACAAATTCAGCACAAGTTGAGGAAAACTGAACAATGCAATTTCTTGAACAAGACTCTCTCATAAACCGAAGGTCCCAAATAGGAATGCACATTTCATATTCCCACCGTCACATCTACACAAAAAAGAAAAAAGCCAGCAACAAGACTCTCCATCTCACACCATCAAACCTCACACAGACACAAGATGACGTCGAAGACCTGACTAACTTAGCTACATTTACCAAAGAGGACACCCAAGGAAAATCATTTGCCTGCAAAGAAGAGAGACTGCTCTACGTCTTCCGCAGACTACAATCCAGAGAAGTTTCTGCAGTCAGAGTCGATTCAACCACCAGCCTGACCAGGCAGCTTTCCTCTGATGCTCTTCTAGGAAACAAACCTGGGATGCAGTCAGCCACCTCAGAGCAAGGCAAGCTGGGCCAATAAATCCTGCTGAAGTGGAAACACAAGCAAGTGAGCTAAAATTTAATGATGTTTTGACTTTTGTGTCTATAAAGCAGCAGTTATGTTTTTAGAAGCTGCCCCACAGGCTTTACTCCTTCAGGCCAACAGCAGTGGTACTTAACTGCTTCGAAGTCAAGAGCTACTTTGTTGGCAGAAATAGCAACCTCTTCGCTTTCAAGGGCTGCATGACTATGTCTCCATTTTGAATGCAATTGCTTTTCAAATTACTAAGAAAGTATCAGTAATTCCACAGTCTAGGAAAAACATACTAGAGTACAGGGACAAAAAAGGTTATTGTTTAATACCAGTGTATTTTAACCCAAGTAGATATGAAACTGAAAAAGTATATTTTCCGGCTTCTGCACCTCTGAATTCTCACAACTCTCTCCTCTCAGTTAACATCACTGACCTCTGCTGCTAGGGTAGGGGCAGAAATTAGACTCCAAGCAAGCTAAACCTAACTAGAACAGATTCTCCATATCCCCCCAGTACGAATTATAGACTTCTTTTCCACCTCAAATTATTTTTTGGTGAATCTGATTTTAAAAACTACTTATGAAGAAAATCAAATTACACAGAATTCATCTTAACGGTATTTTCAAAAAAGAAAAAATTCCAAACTAAGGTTTAAGGGAAATATTGTACCCTCTTCAAAGGAGATTCAACCAAGAAGGTCCTTTGAATTACATGGGAAATTTAAGGTGATGAAAACCAGAAAGAAAAAAAGAGGCACAAACTTTTATTTATGTTTTCTAAAAGCTGCTTCTGCAATAAAAAGCTTTAAGGAAATCCCTTGATCTATGTAGAAATCTCACGATAATAAAAGTGACCATTTATGAAACGAATAACCACTACTAAAATGCATCAGCAGGTGAAATAAAAAGCAGAAAAAAATTAAACTTTACAGACCACTGAAATACTACTAGCATCATTATTCTAGCCAGCTGGACTTGGAAAAGAAATCAGATGACAAAAACTCAGACACTAATAATCTAGAACACCTAAATTTATCATTTGATTTTCCCATCAATACTGTACAGTCCTGGATGTTTTCTTCGGGACAGTTAACACAAAGTTAGGAGAGCAAACATTTGCTTTCTTACAAGTCAATCGTTTATGAAAAATAGTGGCATTTGATTTCTCATGCATCAGCTCCAAGCTACCAAAAACATTTCTTAATCACTATTGATCTGCTTCATGGACCACCTCTTCCTCAGGGGGTCCATTTGTTGTGGCTTTTTTACACTGCACATAACATTGAAATCACCTTGCCTATTGCTTGCAAATATCTTGCATGTGATTATGCATCTTAAAATACATGGTCACAACAGTCTAGAAGCATTGCTTTGGAGTGCCTTTGCAGTACACTAAACAACTTGGAAACAACCTGATTTACATTGTAATTCCCCTTTGGAAAAAAAATCTATGAGTAATATCATCTGCTTATTGTTTGTTTGTAGTTAAAAAACTAAAAACAACTACATGCTCTTCTTTGTTAATATAAGCTAGAATTCTACCACTTGAGTTTTTAAAAATCCAAGCATTGTCTTTCCTGAAGCAGACTTGCATTGTTACCAAGAGTGAAGGAAGGCATAGGAAGTGCTAGAAATAAGGAGCTATTACATGTCCTATAAGAAGTCTTGAAGAAAGTCACAAGTAATGTGAAGTTCCAGAACACATTCTTTCTTCACTGACAGGTTTATCAACTTGCTTATGACTTGCTCCTTTTCCAAACACTGGATTGTTCTTTGGTGTACTCTAGGACATATGGCACAGATTTGACCCTTCACATCTTTTCTCTCACTAACATCTGTCACTATGTCCATTTGTTTATAAAGTTTGAATAACAGAACACATGAAGTTAGAGATAGGGTTGTTTGGGTTTTTTTATGGCAAGTATATATCTAGACAATTAAGTTATTTAGGCAGTATTCAAATGCTGCTTTTAATGTTGCTTTTTTTTCCCCCTCCCAAAGGAAATCTTGAATATGCTGTGGCTCATGTCAATTAGGAATACCTAGCTGTTATTCTGCTTAACTGTCCCACCTTTCCTCACAAACATGTGCCTCTGTATTCAATAATTTAAAATTTGATTAACTTGTGGCTTGGTAAACATGCTGAATATACATGCTGAATATTTAAGAACCATGGAGAAGATCTTATATGGAAGCAAAATATTTATACTAGCAATGGAAAGGAGAAGAAAAGAGAAAAGATAAGGATCACTGTACCACGATACAAGTGACATGCTCTCAATATTGTGACAGTGCCTAAAAGCTTCAGTAAAGAATTCATGCAAGCATTCACTGTGAATAAACACAGGCTCACCAAATTATATTGCTCTCTTTAAAAAAAAGTAAAAAAACAAAACTTTAAGCAACAGCTGACAACTGTAACATGATCTTCAACCTGGGATCTCAACATAAAAAAGGATACAGCTCTGAAACAAGTGGAAGAGACTGTAGGACTCAGTACACAGTATTAAATAAAACACTGCATCATCAGCGTTAGTAGAGTAGGAGAAAGCATTACTGGCATCCTCCTAGCTGACCTGGTTAAGACTAAATTAAGTACAACCTGACATAGTGTCAAGGTCAAAAAAAAAAAAAGACTTCGTAGACATTCTATGGATAATCTTGAAAAAGAGGAGGCATATACATCTACACTAGAAAGCTAAAGCCTATACAGATGCATGAATCTAGAAACATTTTGCACATAGAACCTAAAAAAAAAACATGCTAAGATTGCCAACTGAATTCTTTACTATTAAAACAACTACTCTGGAGCACTGATCAGATTTGAAGTCATTCCCTGTACTAAATTGTTTCATATTTTTTATATATAAACAGTGTAATATCTAGGTATACTTCATTCATTTTTCATGCCTGAAACAGAAGCAAGATGCTACGTTTTTCATCTCCTCTCTCCCTCTCATCCAGTAGTTTTTAATCAAATAAAGTTTTACCCTCATGGTCATATAAATACAGGAAAAGTTTATTACATGAATTCCTGCAGTGACTCACCATTCCACTGTTAAGTTATGATAGCCCCATCAGTGTTCCCCTTGGGAATTTCATAATGGGTTTCTGACTGTACATTTTAGAAGCCATTTGGCTTTTCAATGACATACAGATAGCACCAAACAAAAACTTTATAGCCCTCATTTTGCAACTAGATAGCTCTAAGATAGTTACACAGACACAAAAAGTTCATTGTATTCTTTATACAAGATTTCTCAATGACAAGTTAACTCCCAATAAATATCTTCTAAGCACTACAACTGAAGTCATCTGCAAGTCTGTTTATGATTACTTCTCGCATCTCGTAAAATTTACTCCCCTATACGTGGTAGCAATTCCTTTTATTTAACTGTATGACAAAACAAAATTGAGACTGGAAAAATAACAGGAAATTTAAATTTGAACATGGCATTCATAAATTGAAACTACCTTGAAAATACGTAAAATACTGGAACTAGCAAGAAAGCTTCTAACTTCTAATCTCTGATTTCTTAGTTTACAAAAGGCAAGAGTTTCTTTGTGATCTAAAAATCATTTGTTCTTCCAGCTTATAGTTTTTATTTCCTGCTACTTCATGCAGTTTGGTGGTGCTTATCTTTCACAGAACATTGTTTCATGACTGCAAGAGAAAAAAAACCAACAATCTCAAAGAGGACTTTAACAAATAGTAAAAATTACCCAAGCCACATTAATGTGGTACACGAAATACCAGGTCAAGCAGCTTTCTATCCCAGATGCAAGTTCTCCATCAGTTGTCTTTCCACTGACTGCATGACAGACCAGCTGTTAGCCTTTCAGTCCAGACAAACCTGGTCCCACCTTGTCCACACTTGATGGACAAGGCATGATACTAAAAGCTATGATTAACTGGTATAAAAAAGATCATCTCACTATTATTTCCAACAGATAACATGAATTTCTTCTAAAAGTTAGAAGCCCACTAAGAGCAAAAGAATGCACCACATGCACCACATAATACTTTTTCTTTAACTCCTAATCCTGTTCATCTGCTATTTTTCCATTCACTACTGATAAAGACCATCTTCTCTGCCTCCAGTGGATGTTATCACCTGAATTTCTTATCATCATATTCACTGATAATAAAATAACAATCTCATATCAGTCTTTTGAGGAAAATGTAGGCTTTTTATCCAACCCTCGATTTTGCACTACTTCTGAATGCCAACACACTCACTGAAGTAGCAATTGTACAATTATATATCTCTCTTTGTATATGCTACTCTTACATCATACTGTCATTTTCCCTTGCCATCTCGAGGAATTCTTCTTTAAGTGTTAGTCATTCAAACACAGCAGGATAACATACTGAGCTGAGCTTTTCAGAGTACCCTTCAGAGTACATTTCCTGTACTACCCTCCTTGCAAAATAAATGCTCTTAGGAGTCAAACACAGCATGATCATGAAAAAGCTATCACGTCATCCAGCACAGCAGACTAAGCATGGAAAGACATGCTGCTATCACATGCATTACCACACATGACGGCTATGGAACACAGAACCAACTGTACTTTGCTATTTGCAATGCAAATGCGTGGTGTACACGTGGTTCAGAGACAGTCCTAAAAAGGAAAATGCTACATAGTGGTAATCCGGAACACGAGGAAGAGAATCCTACTTAAGTCAACTCTTTTAGCTAACAGGAAGAATATGCTTCCTGATGTGCAAAACACCAAGCCAAGAATACTCTTTTCAGAACAGAAAACAAAATAAATGCAAGGTTTAAAATATGAGCAAAAGAAAAAATAACTTGGAAACAATATACACTTTCCAAGTACTGTGTCAATATTATACAGTCATATAATATTTTAGCAGTTAAATATATCTGCTGGAGCACTTGCCACTCAAAACAGAGCTTCACAAACAACAAATTAGAATCACTGAAGTTCACTTTGGGAGGTACAGAAAGGAAGTGGATCCACAATTCTTACTGCCATGGTTGGGATCTCATCCCTAGCCCAGTCACACACTTGCCATATTCCAGAAGAATAACAACCAACAAATGAGCATCTTCTCAGTGCTTAACACATTTGTTCCAAAAATAAATTAAACCCTATCCACTTTCTGAAAGCTTGAAACAAGCAGATCCTGCAAAACAAACAAACAAAAAACAGAGTACCAATTTATTTGAAACAAAATTAAAGGAAGAGAACTACGTAGCATCCCAGCTGCACCACCTGACTTCTCAGATGAAATGAAAATGTCTGGTATTTACTGGCTGAAGAAAGAAAACCAAAATGGAGACGACTTTCAGGCAGTTGACACATCAAATGTCAAAATCACAATACTTCTTGAAACATTAAATACTGAGCCATCGAAGAACAATAAGCTCACAAGAACTAATTGTTACCTGAAGAATGCAGCAACACAGCTGTCTGATAAGGCGGCCGTTGTTCTCCAGTGTGTTCTGAACCACTCACGACGCAACATACATCTCTGCTTCCACCTATCTTTCTGAGTGGGATGAGAAGTCAGCATTTGCCACAAAAATACAGTTTCTATTTTTGAAATGAATAATAGTGTGTTCTTATAAATACATAGAAGGTCAAGCTTGCATTTTAAACTGAGAAGCTTGTTACTGCTAAGAAAAAGTAAGTTATTTATTATTGCCTTGCCATGCACTGTCAGTAGGTATCTCCGTAAGCACTTAGTCTTCTTTTACTTGTATCTACCCAATCACTTCGTGGGAAAAAAAAATCCCAAGGAGAGTATTAGAACAAACAAAATCATCAACACACTGCAAGACAATTTTGCCTCTTCTTTCTACCGGTGTTTCTATGATGAGTCATGTTCTCTAAACTTCTTGTCTGAATTTCCTTGTTATTCACAATAGAAACTGTTCATTGTCACAACACAAGTTGTTTTCCACTCTGCTTTATTTTTCAAATATCAACTCTGAGCACATCAAATATCTGACCTCTTCTTAAAACATCTTGAATTTACCTTAGCTTACAGCTTTAATACACTCTCTGAATTTAAGAACTAGAAGTAGAAAACTGAGTTAAAGAGCAGAATGATGATGAGGAATTGCTTACAGACTTATCTCTCACTAGCAGTAATAACTGATCAGTTAAATGTTTTCACTACATTTTTTACAACTAATTACTGCCAAACCATTAATCAATAGAAAAATAGTAAACAAGCAAACAAAAATGGAATAAATGCTGGAGTCTATATAAAGCACATAGACTATGGTTTAGGCACAGAGGTTCACAGAGGGTAATGTTCCTTAATTGCTTCTTTTCCCTTTCTACCCACAAAGCTCAAAATCCACCTCAACAAATGTAATTCAAAACTGAAAACTGCTTCTTAGTCTTGACTTTTGTCAAAACCAATCTCGCTTAACCAACATCTGCAATTAACACAGAAGAAAAATTAACCAGAAGCACAAATCTAAAAAATGATGCTTAGGAAGACCAAAAAGATGTATCTAAACTTGACTATTTCTTTCCAAGCTTCTGAAAGTATTTTGCTAAAGCACCAGACAAAATAGAACTTAGTCATCCTGAAGAAAAGGATAGAGTTTTGTCATAGGCTGCAAGTCCTACCCTAGCCAATGGGCTGGACTGAGATCATGCAAGGTCCTCAAAGGGCTTCAGGCAGAAGACTGTGGCTAACGTTGCTTTTATAAGGACTTCCTGGATGACAGCTCACTGAACATCCAGCCTCTGAACACAGAATTAGAACAAGTCTCAAGGCTGGCATGCACGGAGATTGAAAGGGAAACTCTAGGTGTCAAAACATACCTGCCTGCAACAGGACAGCTAACGCTGGCTCATGCTTAAATACGCACGCACATTTCTAACAGTAGGACTAAGTACTATTTAAAATCTTGCACTTTTAAATGAAACAATTTAAACATACCAATTTTAGAACCATTCTGATTTGTAATTTCCTTCTCCCAAGCATGAAGTAAAGATGTTGAGAAAAAAATACATATGGCTCAGCACATTTCAAATCATTTTCTGAACTGCAATGAACATAAATCACAGTTTCACTGAAAGGGCATACATTTTCAGTTCCAAAATGTATCTGGTCAATATTTGAGAACATGAGAGAAAAGGCTCTTTTGCTTTAAAATCTAATACTTTCCAGAATCATGGAATATGTATTTCCTTCTGGCCTTTTTAAACACCTACTGATGCATTCCTTGAGATACAAGAAACAAGCACTTATAATCTGTAGATTTTCTTCAATTCTAGTTCATGTCTGTGTCATCAAAATGCTTCACCACACGTGAGCATCACACACTTTACAAAAACAGAATTGAGTGCATTAAATTTAAGTTAACTGTCCAGCTTGATCAAGAAACAAAAACATTTTCAGAAAATAAAAACAATCACGTAGACATCTCATGTTGCAACATGCAGAAACATACTGCATAATAGCAACAAGAAGACAAAAATATTATGACTTCCCTCCCCCATCCAGTCAGTGCTCAGTTTTACGCACAGAATATATACGTAATTTTAGACAACTGTCACAGATTGCCCTTCCTAGAAATGGGTACATACAGACCAGCAAACAACTGAAAAAATGTAGTTCAATAATTTCACATACGATTAGTACAATAATGATAAAAAAAGCCTTCTAAGTCAATAAAGAACCAATAAGCTATTCTGTCCAACTTAATTTATAACCACATCCAAAAATGAAGGTTAACTTTTCTCTCATGAACACATACATACATTCTACACTGTACAATGAGAATGAATTCACACCACAGAAGCTGAACAACCATGTACCATGGAGCACTACAAGACAACAGGTCACAGTTCCTTAACACAGGAAGAGGTTAGTTGCATATAAAACCCTTAAGCTGTTTCTGGAACCAATGTAATTTGAAGTATTCCCACACTGCCAAAACCATATACTTGTTACAGAATGTGATTTTTAATCAACAGAAAATATAATTATTCTGAGACAACATTATGTTCAAATTCACATATTTTCGTTAAGAAAATTGGGGAATGGGAAAAACACTGTTCTGTAGAGCAAGGCATTTTAGAAGATGATAAAGATTTGTTTGTTTTCTTGGTGCGTTTTTTTCTCCTCTCACACCAGTATCAGATCTGAACCTTCACAGTCGTTGAAACTGTTCATTACCAGGAGAATGTGTGCAGTGCCTTCCCCCTACCCTCTTTTTTCAGGTCACCACCTATCACATTCATCAGCTCAAGTCTGTTATAAGTATTTCCACAAACTGTTGATTTCTAATTATATTATGGCCATACGCAGAGTAAAAATTTTCAAAACACAACATTAAAAACATTGTTCAGATATCCTGACTGCTATAACTCAGAAGGCAAGCCAGTCATAGTAATTCTGTATTCTCCTTTGTATTTTTTTTTTTTACTTGGGCTTTGCTGAAAAAAAATTCTCCTCTGAACATCTATCATGCATGTATTCAACAGGTGAACTTCTTACAGTACCTGCCTTTAAATGACTAAAAATATCCCGTAAATGTTTTCTTTTTAACACTTAAGCAGCCAATCATCGCATTCACTTCCTTCCCATATGGGCTGTGACCTTTCTCTTAAATCATTTTGAAGTTTTCTGTAACGTACAGAAGAACTTTGAACAAGAGCCTAAAAAATATATATATATTATTTGATGTATATGTAGAAAACCCTTGCCGTGCAACTCATCACTTTTGACACAAGATGTCAACATCTGTCAGAAAGGTTTTGGCAGATAATTCCTGTGACCAATACAAAGGAAAAACAAAAAGAAATTTCAGGCTGCCTTTCTTCATACACATTGTGAACAGCAATCAAGAAAATGGAAATATACCAGAAGACAAACTTTAAATTTGAATAATATAAAAGGCACCATTAAAATATAAGATTATCAGTGACAACAAAGAAGTAACTTCATAGTTCTTTCTA
This sequence comes from Odontophorus gujanensis, assembly GCA_013399175.1. Taxonomy (NCBI): domain Eukaryota; kingdom Metazoa; phylum Chordata; class Aves; order Galliformes; family Odontophoridae; genus Odontophorus; species Odontophorus gujanensis. The sequence continues at coordinate 24,875 of VXAB01009420.1, read as the reverse complement.
CAGCGTTTATTTCAGGCATCATTTTTCATTTTAATTTACTCTTACAATTCTGTCTGAACAAGTTATGATGATCAATACATACAAAAAATAAGAGAGAACCTCAATTAACTACTTCCCTAAATTTCTTGCAAAAACATTTGTGTAAAAATTGAAATAAAATATTTTTATTTTAAAACTTAAATCGATATATTCCATCAGGAAAAAACATGTATTAATTACAGTGCCATTGTACATCTAATTGTCGTGCGTGGGGGCAAAGCCACTCACACCATCTCAGTTACACAAGATGATCCAAAATGTTGGTGTTGACTTTGGAACATCTTATTATTGAAATAAACAATCTATTTAAAAGAGACTAATGGAAGTAGGATCACTTTTCGTCTGAAAGACATATGGAGTCTTATTCCTGTCAACTGAAGTTCATGGCTGGACTCAATTTACAGCTCTGTTTGGAGTAACATGCTTGAAAACTTATAGCATGTAGAAATCCCACAGATGTTCTCCTGTCATTAGATAATAGTTATGTAGCTTTGTGGCACTATAAATAATAATTATTGGTAACAGACCTTCTGTTAAATTTTACTATTATATTCAAATAGTTTAATATAAATACATACCAAATTCAATAGTACTATACCTCACTTAATGTCAAAATACCACCGTGGTATTCTCAAGAAAATAAAGGTCTCCTGAAAAATAAATTATTTATACACTCACCTTTGGTTGAAGTTTAAATATGAGATCAGAAATTGTGCACAGCTACCAATTCAACTGCACTACAATAAGCATGTTCTCCTATTTCATTATTTCATTCAGTATTATTTCATATATCATTGTCTGATTAAGTTACGGGTATTTCAAAACAAATTCTACCTTAAACTCATTTCAAATACATAGTATTTTCTGTAAGAGGAAATCAAAAAGCGGTGATCTGAGTGAGCATCATCTCCCATTTGTTTTTAACATTATTCACGCAATAAGATCATTAATACTGACAAGAATCAACTTAAAAGTCTCCTCTCTAAACTAACATTAAATTTTATCCTTCAAAACTCATACCTGAACACATTAATAATGGGTTTTTAAGACTCAGCATCCAAACAAAGGCTTAAATTTCTATAAGCAGAAACCTAAAGTTACTCAGCATTTGTGATTTCCTACAAAAGGGTAGCTGCCAAACTACACAAAGAACTGTTTTCTACACTAAAAGTACGTTTCATAAAGTTTAGAAGGAAAAAAACAACAGAACATCCATATCCCATATACTCCCCATACAGACAACTCCACCATGTTACAGCATTAGGTAAACAGACAAACTGCAAACATGCAATGCCTATTGAAACTCTGAACAATGCTGCCATGAAATTCAAGTCTTTGTCAGAAAGACTAAATGATTTGTGCTGCTACACTAATCCTTTCTTTTGTTTGTTTTTTAACGAGTCGAACAGATCATTAGAAGAAGTTTTTGAGTAACTGTGCTCTTACCCTTATTGCAACCAGTTCATGTGAACCTACCAAACAGCATTTGCTCCTACAACAGACTTGAACACTGAGTTGGCAATATTCACCTCAAACTCTGGAAGGAGGTAAACTGAAACTTATAAAAAGGGATGTTCTAGACCACTGTAGAGGATGCACTGCTCATGGACTGTCTTGAGCAATAGAAGTAGGCTGTAGACTACCACACCCTACAAACCAAAGGATTTCTGGTCTCCCCCGACATTGGTTGACACCCTCTACTTTTGCATTGGAGGTTAATTATGTCTGCTATGATAGGGTGACTTATTACAAGTTTTGGTATGCCATGATAGTGATCTATGTTTGCATGCATAATTTTTACTGCGTTGGTCAACCACACCATGTCTCAGTTATTTTAAGTTTTACTTGGATTTGAAGAAATCACAGACACTGACCAAAGAGCAGAGTTAAAACATCAGACAGACTCCACCAACTCAACCATCAGCCTTGCTTATGACGCCTTTCAGAAAGAAACTGTGTGGGTTCAAATGCCTACTTAGTATCATGGCTGTATTTGCAGTAGGGCAGCAAGAGCGCAAATATAGTTTATCCTTAGTATCTACCACAGCAGTCACTGTTAAACAGTAGAAACGATTTGTACACCTAAGATTAACTGACAATCTAAAGAAAATAAAAGACGTGTTCTGAAAGTCTCTTACCCAAACATAATTCAACATCCTACAGCATTTTTAGCCTAATGAACTCTTAGCTGAAGAGGGAAAAAGCATCTTAGTTTCAGCTGAGATGGAATTATTTTCTTCAGAGTGCTTAGTACGATGCTACGTTTTGGTTCTAGGAGAAAAACAATGCTGATAACACAGACATTTACAGTTGTTAAGCACTGCTGTACAGAGCCAAAGACATTCTCAGTGAGGGGTCCAAGGAACTGGGAGGTAACAGAATTAGGACAGAGGACTTAAACTGGCCAAAGAATAGTCCATACTACGTGATATTTTGAAGGGAGTGGGAGTTCATCTGGCACTCTTTCACTTGCTGTGGGACTAGCTGAGCACTGGTTGGTGAGTGATAAGCAGTTTCTTGGGCATCACTTGCTATATACATTCATATATGTATATGAATGTATTCATATGTATTCATATTCATATATATAATGTATATAGCAAGTGTATGTATGACTATACATAAATATAGTGTATGTGTGTATATATATAGTCGTAACTACTATGCTTTTCTATGTATTACTAAACAGTTTTTATCTCAACCCACGAGTTCTATTTTGCTCTTTTTGATTCTCTCCCCATCTCAATAGTAAGCGGGGGGAAGTGAGCAAATGACTGTGTAGTGTTTAACTACCTGCAGGGTTCAACCACAGCAGAAAGTGTAGAGTGGTGAGGGAAGAAAACAGGCTGCTATGGAGAATGCAGGTTATATCAATGATGTTATCGTTATATTCACACAGTGTTTTTTGGATCATGGTAGAACTCAGCCACGTACTTCTGAAACAGAAAAACTACTTCCAAGTAATTATGATGTGCTTTTTGATTTCACGTTGGAACATCTCAAAATTATTTTGTAATGACATTTTTCTAAAAATACTTTTGTAATTTTTTGGCAATTGTTTTATGACAGCTGTTCTCCATACTGTCAAAATCCCTACTGCGTTACTTAGAAAGTGAACAAGTATCTTTCTGTAGCTAAACACATCCACTCTAAAACAAGCAACACAAACATGCATTTTTCAGTAATTAGAAATGCAGTGCTGCTAAACTTCATAAAGCAGGGAAGATTTAATGACCTTCAATACACCGTAACTTGAGATGCTCACATTCTTATCTGGTATGCAGGTACAATACTGTAATACATAATTAAAGAAAAGCCAGTTACTGATTTATATTTAAGTGAGATCAGCTTTACAAAAAGGAACATACTTCAGACTCATGGGCAATTAAAACCAGATTAATTTCCTACCACAAATATGAGTTCAAATTCCTAGTGAGACTAGTATGACTTATTATTTACTTTAATACTCTTTGGTGTATTAATATAGCAATCAAAACTCAATAGAGACCCTAAGAAAAATCTTATCATTCACCACTAGCAAAAATAACGAGCTTAAAACCAAAGCATAATATAGCTTTCATATAACCCATTGATTACAGAAAACACTTACTGCATTCTCCAAAGCATATAATTGAACATCAGGAACTTCCAGTCTCTCGTTGCAACACTGCAGCTAGTTCAATACAAATAAAAGACTTAACTGGTAACATGCAACTACTGGTATAAAAAAAAATGCTTCAAGTGTTTGTGGTGCTGACATCAGTCACTGAAAAATAACATGCATCTGTAATTTCTGTTCTGAACAATCATTACTTTCTTTTTAATGCGAAAAGCATCCTCACTTGTAAAGTACCTCAGCTATAAGATAGCACACAATGCTAGAAATCACAGCATGCGATGTCATGACTAAGCTAGGCAGACCCACTTTTGTGCTTTTGTTTCTACTTTTTTCAAAAGACTTGCAGATGTTAATTACAAAAAGAATAAACAAGCACATTAAGTGCAACACAAACTGTATTTTACATTAAAGCTGTTAAACAATCGCTTGCATTTCAACAGATATTACTGCAAGTTCTCAACAAAAGCTACAAAAAGAGGCATCACACTGAACTTCACATCCTGACAAGACTGTTTATGAGGCAAGTGAGCTGCAGTAGCATATTACAAGACAAGGAGTTGATGTAGTTAACACCACAAAGAAAAATGGAAGAGAAACAACAAACAAAAAACTGACAACTACCATCAAAATAAAATACAAAGATTCAGGTTTTGAAAGCATTTAATTTAATAGGTATTTACATCAAAACCTGTCAGCTGAAGGATTTATTGAATATCACCAATTAATAAACTGCAGGGCACTTACCAAGTAAAACTGCATGAGAAAGAACATAATTTCTAGCCTGCTTCTCCAGCATTAACATTTAAACCCAGACAATAAAATGGAGTCGTTTTCACAGGTAAGATTTAATGGTTGCTTCTAAAAGCAAGGATAAAGCACAACTTGTTCCATGAATGCCACGTCATTAGCACTACAGAGGAGACTCCTATACTTGCAAAAGTGAAAAAACAAACAACCAACCCACTGTTTTTTTTTTTTTTTATGTTCATTGATGTAAACAGAAGAATATGAACCCATGATTGAAAGCAATCAGTTATTTCCTAGAAATCACACACACTAATTCATTCTACATTCGGAAACAAAGGTTACAGCTGTCCCCAGCTGCTCAGAGCCAAGTAGAGCTAAACTAATGAAAATTTATTTATAAGAAAAGTCAATGTACCAATGCAATCCAACTTGTTAAATCAACTGAGCGTATCCACATCCACTCTCCTCTATTCTATAGCCTCACTAAGCAGGATGGAAGCAATTTCAAGAGGAAATCATTTTTTAAGCACAACAGATACACATACAATCAGGGATGGCACGCTTTCACACGTGTCTCCCGATTGGCATCTTAGTTACGATGCTTAAACCTGGGAGTTTCATAAACAGAAATATAGTGTGTCTGACCAAAACCATCACTTAGCTTTTATATACTTCTTTCCAAAATGCATCCATCAAAAACATCATATAAACACTTGAAAAATTTAGTCTGGTATGGTAACTCATAACTCAAACCTCTCGAATCATTTACTGTGATAAAAATCACCGTTTCACTAAGTTTTTAACTCCTATGTAGAACAGTTGGATGGTTGATTCTGATAACTTGTTCCTTGTATTCCACTATTTTGCTTATAATGTTTAATTGACTATTACTATCTACTGCAAACAATATGACTTGCTGAGAAAAAAGTGAAGACATTCTAAAGTCAGTCAGGAGAGCTCCCTACAAACCATAAAGATCAGTGGGCTAAGAACACATTTCCAAGCCCACTTACTGACTTGTTTGTTACACTACTACAGCCTCTGAAATTATTCTAAAACCACTACATTACTTGTTTGTTTTATGCTTCAGTACGAGTTACATCTTATCTTCTGGATTTTCTAAGTGCCAGCTCTTTCAGCACATAGTCCTGCCCCCTCAATACAGTCAGGCCAAAAAGAGAGAACTCTTCCATAACATTTGCTGACATTACACCTTTATTCTCCAGTTATTCTCTACCAGCAAACAAGAGATTAACAAATACTCCAAGACTAGTGCTTCTGATGTCACCTAATGCATTTTCTTTTCATTTTTTAAACCCGACAAGAAGACCTATGTGAACTGAAAGAATTTTTGTACAGCTTTAGTGCTCAATAACCATAGCAAGGCAAAACCAGTGGCTGTAATACACAATACATCAAAGCATGCAGACAACACTCCACAAATATTTCACTAAAATATTGTGTGAAACTGCAGAGGTAAAAGGCAGACACTATCATCATTTATTATTTACTTGTGTTATTAAGGAAGAATTGCCTTCCACATGGAAAAAAAAAAAGGGATGAATTTATGGAATAGTAATTGAAAATTTTCTCAACTATTTCCTCTCCATAGAGGAAATGACATTGCTACTATTGGCAGGATGTTCTGTACTTCTGCACTGAGACGCTGAAGCCCCACTTACAAGTCACAAATCCTACTTCATCTTCAGTGCACCAGTTGAGAATAGACAGATTCTGACCAGCAATAGCTTAGCCCAAAGAAGTCTGAGGAACTAAAAACAAAAACATGGGTATTTGTACATAAAAACTGTCTGCAGAAAACAGGAATAGGAAAATATTGCCGCTTGTAACTACAGAGCCAACACTGAACACGTTCAAGAAGCCCTTTACAGACATCACATCACACAACTTTATCATCAAAGATGCTACCACCGCTGTTAATACACAAAACAGACACAAGAGTTACTAAATAACAGTTTAAAATCAAAGCCTCAAGAGATCAGAACAGAAAACTTTTCCAAGGTCTTCCGTCAGAAACAATAAAAGACTAGAATGATATCATTCTATTCAGAAATTGGGTGCCTCCAGAAGAGCTTTATTCTCTTCAGTGACTGTAAGGAGGTAGAAGCTTTGCTTTAGACCTTCAGTGTTTCTCACAAATTGAAAAAGATGTTTTCCCATTATGCTGCAGTTTGCTTTAAAATTCATTTTATTCTGAGTTTCAGCAACACGCAATTTGGTGACTATATTCAAAACACATGGGTATCTTCACAAACTGACACAGTTAACATGCTTCATGGAAAAAATACACAATTTTATTAAAAACCTATTTTAAAAACATACTGTTTTTAACACTTCATTAAAACCAAGCCAGGAAATACTCTAACAGAGTATAAGTGTACAATCAGTGGAGCAATAAGATCTGCTACAGCACGAATGGGACTAAAAAGGATCAAGGTAAAGAAAGCGAAGAAATGAACACAACAGGAAATTCTTTGAAAAACAAGAAGGCAGAGGATGACTTGCAGCAGATACCAAGTCATTCTTCCTCATATTCAAAAACTCACACTTAGACAAAAACACTTAAGAGCAGGAATGGGGAAATATCACCTGGATCTGATAAATGTATGGATTTGAAGACTGGACTACTCAGTGAATAAGGAATTGGTTGGATGGTCACAGGCAGAAGACTGTCCAGATAGAAGCTGCTGACTAGCATTGTCTCCCACATGCCCACCTTGGGACAGGGGCTCTTAAACATCTTCATCAATGTTACCAACAGTAGGATCAAGTGTAGCATCAGCAAGTTCACAGATTACACTAAGCTGAGTGGTGCAGTTGACATAATAGAAGAAAAGGATGCCATCAAGGGGGACAGGCTTACAGGTTTGAAAAGTGGGTTCACGTAACAGAACGAACTTGAAAAAGGTCAAGTGCAAGTAGGAGCTAGGCTTGTTTAGCTTGGAGAAAGCTCCGGGGAGACCTCACCGTGCCCTTCCAGTACTCAAAGGAATAAACAGGACAGAGCACAGCTTTTTTACATGGTCTGGTAGTGACAGGACAAGGGAAAAGGCTTTTAAACTCAAAGATGGGAAATAAAGGTTACACGTTAGGCACCAGCGCAGTCTGCCCAGAGAAGGTATGCATGTCCCAAGCCTGGATGCAGCACGCATTGGCAGCCTGATCTAGTGTTTGGGAAGTCTGCCCATGGCAGGAACGCTGGAACTAGATGATATTTAAGGTCCCTTCCAACCTAAAACATTCTACAACTCTATGAGTAAGCCTTGCACTCCTCAGAGAAAGATGATGTGAGGGAAATTCATAAATGAGCAACAACAACAAAAAAAACACATTCAAAAAAAAATTTCAGAGCTAGCTTCATGAACATTTTAGGAAAGACCAGAAAACCACTGCTGCTTCATATGAAACTGTGCTCAGATGAGGACAAGACAGGAAATGAGGAAAAGGAGTCCCTTAGGACGCACATCTCTGGTCCAATACAACATCCGAAGCCTCCAGCTATTTTCTGCGGGGGACTATTAACATTGCTTTCATACAGCTGGAGCAGATGGTATGATTCACTTATCTCAAAATACAAGAGCTCAGGGAACCTGATGATATTATCAGGCATCAAGTTAGAACAAATAAAAGAAAATGCTTTTCATGCAGATAACTGGAACTACGGGTATCATGTGGAAGGGAGAGGGCTAACATATAACAGTTATAACCCGTCAGAAGCTTAAAGGTGCAGGATGAACAAATAAGCATTTCCTAACATTTTTTAAAAGACTTCCTGCACTTGTTGTTGGGCACCAGCAGCAAATGCACAGCTGGTCAGGTGTACTTTCGATGCGAATCAGCAATGTTATTTCTGATGTTCTTCCAGTTTTTTAAGATCTTTACAGCTAAACACTTTAAGAGGAGAAATTGGTCAAGATAAAAAAACTAGTAAGTAATCAAAACATCTACTTCCACTTTTGGTCTCCGGAAAAAAATTTCTTCATCATCCAAGCTTCAGTATTTACAGCATATGGAAACATAATCTCAAAGGCTTTAAAAATAAGAAACTCAGTTGCACAGTGCATTACAAGTGATTCAAGTTTTCTTTCCCCAGTTCTCAGCTGGGAAAAATCAGGAGATATGCACAGAGCCAGTAGATTTAAAAAACAAACAAACAGCAGAGGTGATTAAGAAAAAAAAAATACAATCAAGCCATGATTTTCACCCAATACCCTGAACATTTTTCATGCCTTTCCATAATGAAAGGCATGCAGCTTCAAGACACCATCTCTTTCCTGCCAACATGAGTCTTTCCATGAGGCTCCTTGCAGAGGCAAAGGAAGAACATACCCAAAGAAACTGAAGAAAAAAGGGAGAAAGGGTCCCAATGTCCCAAGTCACTGAGAGCCACCATCATCATCTGGAGAGGATGGCACACACCTGGATAAACAGAAGCCATCCATTATATAAGAGCATGTTATGAGATGAGCATTAGAATTGAAAACTATCACAATTGAACATGTAATCTGCAAGTCAACACAAAATGATTACTCGTTTTAATTTCACATCGTACTTGAAAAATATTGGGAAGAGTTGAAGTGAAAAAAAAAATATTCATCTGTGCTGATTTGACTGTTCTTAAGGAAGAAAATTTTAAGAAAAGCACCCTCAAAGGACTGTACACATCTGTTAATTCACAAGCATGATAAAGAGCATAATTACTGAAGATGTTACCTAACAAGAAAAAATTCCAAGTGAGCAGTATAGAAATCAGAAAACACTGAGATGATAATAGCAATGGTAGATCTATTCAACATTAAGAGGATCTTAAACCACACAAATTTTAAACAACAGAGAACAGTTAATGTAAGTTGCCAAAACCAAAATACTTAACTGGGATGTCAATCAGTAACGCAGAGCTGACAACTGTGCTTTAATTAAATTTCAGACTGTTACCAATTAGTTAGTCTAGAGCACTACAGGCTTCATGCTGCCTATGACTCAGCACACTGACTCATCCAGTAAAACTTCTCTCACAGAAGAACTATCCAGGCATCCACAAGGATGCAAGATCAAAAGAAAAGTAGTTTCGTTGACCTTCTTAGATAAAGTCTCGTTTTAAATTTAGATTGCAAAAGTATATACTGATACATCAGTTCAATCGGTTTACCAAGGCAAGAATTTCAGGGTACTGTTAGAATTCCATTTTGGATAAACAGCTCAAAAAACTAAATATAAGTGATGCTTCATATAGTTTAAAGCTGAAGCAGCAGATTTCAAATTTACCTTTTTATAAGCTCCTCTAGGAGTATTATTTATTATTCAGAAAATATCAATCACCTTTAATTGAAAGATACTGTTTTCTGCCACCTGAAAGTCCCAACTAATTTTAACAATTGGAGCCTGAAAATTTTCCACTTGAGCAGTAAGGTCTTAAACCAGTGTGGGGTGGGAGAGGAGGTGAGTTCTCAGCCACTTCCCCAGGGAGAGAAATACAGGTTACTTCAGTTTTTAAAACTCCTACAGGAATACTGCCATTGCACTTAACAAAACTGATATTTTGCAGCCCTAGAACAGAAAGCAAGAGTGAACTAACGGGAAGAAAATCCTGGGAGAAAGACTATTCCTATTGCTATTCTTGTAAACCTCCAGAAACATAAGTTAGATTTAACAGCAGGATCTCTCTCTCTGCCTGTTGCTTCTTCTGACTGCTAGGGCTATGACATCAGAGCTGCTAAGCACAGAAGGAAGGCAGCTTCTCCTCCCTCAGATAACATTACGATAGTGCCAACGCGGAGGGAGCAACCAGTTTGAGCGTGCTGGAGAAGAGCAGACAAGAAGTGTCTAGAACCAAAGCATGCAATTTGCTGAGAAGCCCTGAACTGACTAACACAGCACTGTTTCTGAAAATACCAGGCTGCTCACACCCATCTTCAGCTGCAGATGTACATTCTTGACACTGTCTTTGCATTGGTGCTATTGTTACAGGTTGTAACAGCTTCTCCTTCATTCAAAAAAACAACTGCAAATAAAAAAGCAGTTTTGTATCAGAGGAGCAAGAACATATAACCAGATGGCATCAGGCAATGCACTGCAATCTGAAGTCTGTCAAGCCATATCAGCTTAAAACAAGCAAGAAACCTGCCATTAAGAAAAGCTAAGTCAGAACAACAACCTACCAAAGAGCGTTAAGGGTAAAGCTTCACAGAATGCTATGTCTTGGAGGGGAGGGGAAGGAGTTACACATTAACTTCTCATAGCCAAGTCTTCCTGCTGCTAGTGCATTTCTCACAGCATTGCTGCTGACATCCACATGCCAATTTATCTTACTAGCATAGAAAGTAACACAGAAGAAAAAGCCATAACGCCTTCTGCCACATCACTGTGTTTAAACGGTTGGCCAAACAGTTAGGAACACGCAGAGACGAAGATGCATGGGGAGCAGCAACCCACTCTTGCAGCTTAGCTGCTCCTGCAGCCATGACCTACGCACCCTGCTTCCCGCATATCCTGTAGGAATCAACTCCTTCAATATGAGTGAGTACTGTTTTCAAAAGCTAAGCAACACTGAAAATTGCAATACCAATACCATCAATAAGAAATACACTCGAATTTACAGATGAACATCGGAACCTCCACCGCACAGTTCCCGTATGCTGCCCAGGAAGTCACTGTACCGCACAAGTAGGTCACATTACTATCTCTCTTTCCTGGTTGTCAAACGCACAAGCTCCAGATCTGCTACCCAGACATGCTATGCACCTACTACTCTAAGTGGATGTCAAACAAAGCAATAAACCGAACTCTGAATTAGAGACATTGACCTCTTTACCTCTTCAAAAAAGAGGGGAAAAGGGCATTTCTGCTTTGCACCCAAAGGCTTGTACATAATTGTGATACTGATGGAGTCGTAACGAAGTTCGTTATAAAAAAAGAAAGTAATAATACTGTTATCTGAAAGTCAGTTGAAAAGATAATTACCCAGCAATTAATTTGAATGAATATATCAATGAGGACAAATAACTGAGGGAACTGGGTTTGTTTTGCTTGGAGAAGAGCAGGTTCTGGGGAGACCTCAGGAGGGGGAACAACTGCTTAGTTAGGTGGACAGTGATAGCTTAAAACCATTCCCCCTTGTCCTAAGACAGGGGAGATTTAGGCTAGATGTTAGGAAGAAGTTTTTTCACTCAGAGGGCAGTGACGCACAGGAACAGGTTGCCCAGAGAGGCTGCGGATGCCCCATCCACAAAGACGCTCAAGGCAAAGCTGGATGTGCCTCTGGGCAGACTGCTTTACTGGTTGGTGACCCTGCCCAATTGAATCTAGATCATCTTTGAGGTCCTTTTCAACCCAGGCCATTCTACAATTCTATAATAAATAGCTATCCATGAGTAACTCGGATGTTGTGAGGACATGATTCATTATGCAAAACCAAATTCAGTATTCAAAATAGCATTTGAACAGTAAATGCCAAATAAAGACACTTTGCCTTGTACAAGAATGAACAAAATAAACATCTGCTTATTCTCACAGCATACTCCCTCTGACAATGCCTACTTTAGCAGGCCAGTAAAGAACTCTTAAGTGGCAAAATAACTCTTTTCTCTGAAATCCTACATGCAATTTACTCCAGATTAGATCTACTTTGGTTCTTTAGGCTTTGTTTGTAGTTGGAGAACGAGGTGCAATCCTGGAACACAAGCTCTGGCTCAGTCTGAAAGAAAGCCAACTTGTATCCTGTAACATCAATCAAACTAAGGAGTAACAATCAATGCATTTTCCCAAAAGCAGATAATTTAGTAAAGAACTGAACTGCTAATGCAGGACAACCCCCTAATTGTGCTAAAAACAATCTCTTTTAATTACAATTCTCCTTTCTATGAACTTAGACCTAGCAGCCATCATTATCTGTGATCAAGTACTCTACATAAAGATTACATAAAACATAGAAACCACCGATGAAACCTGGAAAGCCTCTCAACTCCACAATTGTAAAGGACAAAAACAGAATTGTTAGTTATCCTCTGCTGCATTATTTAAACCCTACAGATGGGAAAAACAGATCCAAACAGAACAACAGCTTCATTCCCAGATACAAGATCTGCTCACATCTAGAATCAAGAAGTAAAATGTGCACGTAATTCTCTGTAAAAAATAAAAAAAAACAAAAAACTTGAATTGTGAAATATTTCAGTACTAGTTCTTGACAAAGCACATGGCATGAAACATCACTGCTCACAGAGAAGCTATTTAGTACACAGTTTATCTGGCAACTTCTACAGAGGGAATCACCTGGATGATCTTCATGCAAGTAGTTGCACAAAGATAATACAGCCAGAGGACAAAAATGATATATATAGTGCCCAGATGTATTTTTCACACACTGGGTTTAATACATCTCTTGTAATGCTCGTATCATACTCCAGTCAACTTCCCATCTCTTGACATAATTGAGACTGGATATAAAATACATGCAACGCAACTTCTTCCTTCCCCTTAAGTCTGTGTCTGTTGAAAGAAAAACCAATGATTAGACCAGCAGCTGTATAACTACAGTCCTGAATTTAAAAAAAAGTTTGCTGTTGTTTTTGTCAGGAAAAAAAAAGAAAATCACGCATAAGCATGCACTGAAATGCCAAAATACTGCAAAAAGTCATCTTATTAAGTGTCATAATGCAACGGAAAGTACAGCAATAACAGCAGATTAGCAAGGTCCCAGACTGCAGCATGTGAGAATTTGCTCAGATGGGCACAGAAATAAAGGAAAAAAACTGCTTACCTTCAGAAGGCCACAGCTACACAGGGACCTTCAGCACAATACCCCTGCCTGCACTGCCAACCCTTACACGAGGTCTGGGAAGGGGTGGATCCTCCCTCCCATCATTATATGCACCTGAGCTCCCCTGGGTTGGCCCTGCCTGCCTACCAGGTGCTCAATCAGTGCTTCAAGCTGTGACTTAGCAATTCTGCTACAGGTGCTATGTTTCTTTCTACAAACCAAGCAGGCTGTTAAATATTTTTCTTTTAGAAATCCCGTAGAGCATTTATGTCTTCAGTATTCTAGATATGTCTTCGGTCAGTAACCATATAATACAGATCAAAACATGCTCAAAAGAGCTTTAGAAATCCCTAATGAACATTATTTATAAAAGCAGGTGTATATTTGTAATATGTCTTACCAAGAAATAACTAAAGAAGTACAGCAAATATTAATTATCTAATAAGTTTGCAAAATTCCCCAGGACAGGAAATACAGCCTGATCATGTCACAACAACAAAACAATCTAGATGAGTTTGAAAGTACTTTATAATGTCTTAAAGCATTACAACAAGTCACGTGTGGGGCATAACCCCCAATGATCTATGCATTATAGAGGAATCCCACTAGTGTTATAAAACATGCAAATTAGAAAGCTCCCTGAGAAGTACTACACTATTCAGAAAGAAAATACAAGTAACTAACAGGAGTTCTGACCAAGTCAGAGTTTATTCCTTAAGAAATAGAAGATTTCTACTAATTCTACTAATAAGGACTTTTCAATAAGATACAATTTTCTGCTTAGAAGAAGTCACCTGGTCATTTTTATACCTTCCCTAGCTGAATGCTTATAAGTTCAAGACAACCAAAGCAGTTTGTATTCAGTCACTTATTCTTCATTGAAAACAAGTTCTCCACTCAAACAAAACAAACCATCTTTGCTCATTTCAGACTTCACAGCAGTAATCTTTCTGCTTTCAAAGAACAGCATCTGTCAAATATTACAAAGTGCTTAGTCAGACCATACTTCTGGAACAGTCAGAAATCTAGAACAATTTTTCTTAGGAAGCAGAAGTACTGATTAAAAAGTTTGAGATTTTTCTCCATGATGCTAGCACTTCAGTCACTAAAGTACTAGCAGATAAAAATTACCCATGAGAAAACATAAGACATCTGTGAATGTTACCCCTCTTCTCTTACTACTAGAAGAAGTGGCATCTGTTGAAAGCACATACCTCATGTAAGCCAAAAGATGCACAGCTTCCTAAAGCCACTTAACAAGGACTTCAGACTAATCCTGAAAAGCCAAGTACCAAGGTGTAGCTGCCTGCCCTGATGAATTCCAAGCAAAAATCTGTAAACTTTATTGATCAATCTTCCCAGTTCTACAGAGAAAACTACTCTCCAGTTGATCCAAATTTTGGCTTGACATAGATAAGGCTCCTCCCAGCTCATCCTGAATCTGTTTACTTTACATACCACTACCTTATACACACACAGACAAACCATGTGGAGCAAAGATTATCTCTGTTTTTGCACAACTACCTAACAACCTATCTTATGCCTTCGATTCCTGTTAAATGCACAAAAATTCAAGAGGCATACTTGTTTTATATGACTGCCAAAAGGCAGGGCTTTGAACATTATTTTAAATAAAACTGATTGTTAACAAAGTGTTGGCACAGTGAGACATGCAATAAAAGTTATTTGTGGGATCATAAAGATTTGTTAGCAGACAAATTTACTTTTAGATAAATGCTGGAAGGGTTTTAGTACTTCTCTAAATAAATTAAGAAAATGCACACCCTTAAAACCACAACTGAAAAAAAAAATTACTAAAACATACTTTGCTCTTACCCACATTCAAACAACAAAAATTATCCCAGAAGTAAGGAAATGAGCATTCTTAATTGGTATATTTTTAAAACACTGCAATTTAATTTGAATTACTTAATCTTTAGTATACAAATATTTCTTTCCTGTTACGAGAATATAAAACATTTTACAAAGATACTTGGTTTCATAAGATAATCAGATCAGACTCTCAGTATTCTGATCTAGAGAGCATCTATTTTGATTCTTAATCATTTTTTTTCACAACTTAGAGAATATCGCCACACATGAAGAATATTACTACAAACCTAGAGAAGCATATATGATACACAGACACTTAGATAACCTGAGAACCCTAGCCACAACTCTTGAAAAAGCAGCACTTTGCAGTCCACCACTCCTGTGAGGAGCTCCAAAAATAAACATAACCCGGTACTGAAGAGCAGGTTCTAGTATCATCTCAAATAAGAACCAAAATAATGTTATGTTTTAGTATGAAGTTAATTTACAAGGAAAAATTAAAGAAAAAGAGCTGTATGAACTCCTTCACCGTACACGCTAAGTCACAGATAGGCACAATTTCTATTTAAGCCAAACCATGCACAATCACAAAAGAGGTTAAGTAGACAATTCATAAATTGGAGAAAAAATAATTTGGAAAATAATAACTTTCACAACAAAAAGACATCCAAATAAATATTTGGCATGTAGAAAAAACAACCTTCTTACATAATGCATTACATTAAGTACGATATAAAACTATTCTCCACTTCTGGTTTATTCAGCAAGTCAACAAAAAGCTGCCACCAGGACCCATTCTTGCACCCACCTCACTTTTGTACTTGAACAGAAGATACTACTAAACTGTACTTGTATACAGCTGAAACACCCACAAGGCTGTAGACTATGTATGTATTCAAGCATTACAGCACCTTCCATCATCAACATCATTCCACAGAGAAAGGAAAAAAAAAAGGTTACAATAGATATGATATTTTGAGGCACATGTCAATGATAACCAATATCCTCAAAATTAATTTAAAATATATCTTCCTCACGAGGGTCTGATCTGATAGCAGCTATGTATGAAATGGCAATTTTGTAAGGAAAACACTTCCTTCACTTAAGAATGTCAAAACAAATATCAAAACAAAAACAATGGCATTTACTCAAATTCTTCACCTACTTCTAAGACTACGTACCTCTGTTTCTCCTCTTGATTCTACAAAACACACTAGAAAATTTTACCCACAAATACGTACAGTTTGCCTTACAATACCTCAAGGTTTTCTCAGTTGTCAACCTCACAGGTCTTTCACAGAAGCCCTGCAAGACTGTGTTAACAGGAAAATCATACTATTTCTCAGAGGTTTATCCTTGGAAGGAAAGGGAGCTCTGATCCAGAACTTCTCCTGTACACTAAGAGGCACTCCTTGCCTCGGCGTGAAACTTGACAGCCAAATTCTACATCATTGTAACCAAGAGAGACATCCAAAACTATGAGCAACGTCACGTTGGTCTAGCAGAAGGTACTCCAGCCACAGCAGGGTTCTTCGAGGTACATCATCTTTAAGGTCCCTTCTCATCCAAACCATTCTATAACTACTGGCAGCAAAATTCGTCAGGGCAATAAGCAGTAAATGGACCCTTTCCTTTCAAAAGAGAGAAGCCAAGCAAACAAGAACTGCCATCACTTGCCCTTGCCACCTGCTTTTAGAGAGTTCAGTAAGGCCTCTCTGCAATATGCATTATTTACTTTATTCTCTTTCCTAAGAGTAATGATGTCTGGAATGAAATTTAATGATATTATGACTCAAGGATATAATTATCAACACTTCCATATGAAATTAAAATTGCAACCTCTGAATGACTTCAATAAATCGCTAAACTTAGAAAGACAGCTGATTTCCTTCCTCGGCTACATCTAACAAAAAACAATTAGAACAGAAAAGATATGTAAAATTTTTACAAAGGCTGAACTGCAGATCTCATCTGTACTTACACGTTTATAGTCAGCAAACCCCAGACATGCAGGAACACTTGTAAGCCTAAGCTGCCAGATGCCTACAGCAATTGTATAGTAGCTAATATGAGGACTGCCCCAGAAATAATGCCTCCTGTTTGTTTCTGAAGTGCTGAGCCACCAATAAACACCATTAGAATGATATGTGCTCAAACTCTGGAAGGAGGAAAAAAATAAAAAAACAGAGCGTACATTTGGATGATTTCAGATTCCCATTAATTTGAGGCATCCAATTTGGTAGTTTATATCTGAATTATTTATTTATACGGAACAAGCCCACAGGAAGCTGCTCAAAACAGGATTACCTTAAACAGAAATACAAGACAGTAAGAAAAAACAGCGGATATTTTCCATAGTACCATTACAATCTTAAACCCCCAGTAATTTTTTGTGGTAAAAAGTCTGTACTGCTGTTTGCAAACCGGCATTCAAATATTTAATAAGAAAGTTTAGCCAAAAGGCTGACTAAATAAGGCACACGGCACTAGATGGGAAGGAAATGAGTAGCTACATATATTAATTATCACCCTTTCTGGGATCACAGGCTTACTCAAGTTAAAATTTAAAGGGCTTAGATTACTTTCTGGTGAATTTTATTAGTTTTCCCCAAGAGGTGCAAAGACTAATGCTGTCACAACAGAAAAGGAGAGCATATATAGCGTCATTACAAGCTGAGTCACCCAAAAGCATTGAATCTTGCTTGAGTATAACGCAGACTCTTAAATAGTCTCCTGAAACACTATCATTTGTTACACGATAGAGGGATAACAGCAAGCTAACTTGGTATTACAATAAAATGAAATCTGGCGCATCTGCAGAGCTGTTCTCAGTAGGCAGACCAAGCTCCCTTGCTGGTCTCTTTGGAGATAGCAGCTGCAGGCTTCTCTTCCCCTGCTGCAATAGAGAAAGATGCAGAACAAAGTTGCTGAGAGCTGCCTTGTTGCTGATGACAACATTCAGATTTGCCTACTGAGAGCCATGCTGCAGGTGGGAAGAAGAGGTGGTTGGGCAGACGCCCAAGAATTATAACCAAAAGATTCTTCCCTGTGCAGCTGTAGTCATCAACCTACTCTTCCCACCCCAACTCCTTCAAGTTTTACAATTACTCTCTCTCTACAATGCTGAAACGTTGAAGTTCCATAAAAACTCAACTCCTAAGGGACTCTTGACCATGCCTTGTTCATATCTTGCCATTTTTGAGATCCAATATAAGACTTTATCATTTCCTGCTACCAAGGGTCTAAGCACATAGCAGTATCAGTTTCAAAAGAGAACAGATGTGCAGCACTCTCAAATCCTAGGTATTTTAATTTGCCTGCCGTTAGGGAATTTATAATCCCTTTATTTCTCAGGACCCACTACAGAAGACAGCAAAGCAAGATACTCCAAATTAAGAGTATGACTGGACTTTGTCCACCCCCTCAATTAACAAGCTGTTCAAATGCCATCTTCTGTCACGTTTTCTTCCCTGTTTCCATTTTCCCCCTCTCACTTCATGAGAGAACCTCTATACAAACAGATATCATTACTCAATAAGAACAGGTATTTGAGAACCTTGTGCACATATTAGATGAAATGATTTCAAAAAAATATTTTTTTTTCATATTCCATCTTCAAAATGTTTTCTGTTTTTTGCAAAAACAACATTTTCAAGGATTTTCTTTTTTTTTTATTATTTTTCAGTGTCACCTTAAACATTTTAAACAGTGCCCTGCAGCAATAAGAGGGGGCACCTCCGTGGCACTCCATCCCTCCTCGGTGCTCTGTGCCCAGAGCAGAGGGAAGGCCATGCCTGCAGTCTGCCAGGTGCCCAAATCCCCCTCCAGTGCTGAGGCCTGGGCTGGGCCTCACCCTCGGGGCAGAGTCACTGGAAGAATGGTCGAGAGCCCCAGGTTTGTTGCTCCCAGAGCAGAGTAGGCTGCAGGGAGCCTTCAAGGCAGCTGCAGCTTTGCACAGGAAGCGCAGGGCAGCACTGAGCACTGCTGTCTGGTGACAGTGACAGAGCATGGGAGAACAGCACAGAGTTGTGTCAGGGGAGGGACAGCTGGTGGTCAGGAAAAGGGTCTGCACCAGAGGGCAGCGGGCACAGAACAAGTTGTCCAGGACACTGGGTACGACCCAGAGCTGCCATGGCTGAAGGACCTTTTGCATTTAGACGGTCCTTTGCAGAGCCAGAGGTTGGACGTGATGATCCTTGTGGGTCCCTTCCAACTCTATGGTTTCAATACTTGTCTCATTATGTAATTAATATTCTGTGCAGAGCTTGGTATTTTGGCTGCACCCTACAAAACACTTCATACAACTTGAGAACTCAGCGTACATCTTTCCAGGTCCCTTCTCAAATTCCTGTTTATCTTGGAGGTATCGTGGAACACTTCAATTTTGAGAGCCTTTACTGTAAATGTATTGTACCAGTCAAATCATTTGCAGATGGCTTTGGAAGCACTATGACAAGCACACTGGCCACCAACATAACCACATAACTATTTATATACTATGATACTTGGAAACCTTTCTCACAAAACAGAAGTCCACGCTGCAGGGTGCTCTAGAAAGGAAGGCTATTTATATCCTTAAGAGCTTACATTCAGTATAAGGCAGAAAAAGTAAAGGAATACTGACGTATGGGCAAAGATTAAGGAAACTAAGGCATACCTTCACAACAATAGACTGTGCTTTAGAACACCAGCAGTCCATCTCAGCTTTGTTTGATTGATTGCCACCTTGACTAACGAGTTCCATGCAATAAGAAGGAAGCATTTATGCTCTGGATCAACAACAACCAGCAGCAGCAACAGAACTTCAGGAGGTGAAAGGCTACTGTCTTCAAACCAATTACTCAAGCAGCACTTCAGTCACAAAAGATCAATGTGACACTATCAGCAATATCTGAGGTATCCTTCTGTTACTTCAGAAGGCCACGCTCACACTCCTTTCCTGCTGAAAATGAATCTTCAATTTGACATGCGCGTGCACGAAACTAGAAGTACTTACAAGCAAAAAGAATGCTGGCCCAAAAGACTGAAAGCTCAAAGCAAAACTGGATGTTTTTAAGGCATCTGCTTCTTTCTAGAAGCTAGATATCCCTATCATGTTTCCGAAACAAAGATACTCCCTTGATGCAAGCAGTATAGTAAATTCATGATTGCACAACAGGAAAGAAATGTCAGCTAATACAAGATGTGAGACAAAAAATACCAGAGGAAAATAATCTTCTTTTTAAAGCAAAAATCGGCACAATTTGATAAAAAGATGGTCAGATATTCAGTGTTTCTAGGTGAATTGCTTAAGACTGGAGAAAAGGGAGTTAATGGTCTCATTCATTCATCCGCACCACCACCTTGATCACCTACCATTTACGGACATGAAAAGGAAAGAACTCGCAGAACTACCATAAATCAAATACTACTCCTAGAACTTAATTTATCTACATTCCTGTCTATACTAGACAACCATTTCTAATGCAAAACCAGATAACAAGTTTCACTATTAAATTTGAGCATATATATATTTTTTTGTTCTAGCTGAGTTTAAATACTATACAGAAAAACCCACTGTTTGTGCTGGAGCACTATCAGAACAGATTCCTAGAACTCCACAACATATAAGAACCTTTGTTAGAAGATTCTCACAGGAACAATTAAAATTTCAGAGTTCCACAGAACTCAAAGCTGGTGCAATTACTTTTGGTAGCACTGTGAGACTAGCAAAAAGGTAAATGATTGACACAAAGGGATGAAAATAAGGAAAACACAGAGTGAAAATGAGGAAAAAAGTTCTTGGGGATGTCTGAAGACATTCATGTTGGAAAGGTACACTCGATTCTTTCACTCCTTCTATAGCTCTAACTGTCCCAAGAACTGCAAAAACAGTAGTCAAGTACACGTAAGGAACGCTAGCAGACTGAGATAGCTAAAATGTGGATTGGCCAACACAGTACACTTAAAGGAGAAATGACTGGTCTATGGATTTACTGCAATGGACTTCTCATTGAGGAAAAGTAAAGGAGATGAGTAAAAACTCATTTGTACAATGTGTTTTCAAGAAAGGACTACCAAAGAGACTTTGTGGAGATAGGTTCTAAAAGCAATAAAAGGAGACTCAAAGAGAAGTGGAACTACAGTCACTTAAATCCCTGACAGATTCCATAGAGATGTCAGTCAACAGAAATATTCAGTGGGAGGGTACTAACACCTCGATCTAAGCTGTGACTCACTCTTAAAGTAACATTTATGTTCTCAGCAACCTCATTTACTGATCAAAATCATAAAGAGAATGTTGTCTTTCTAACTGGATTTTCTATCTATTGGCAATCCATTGTGTTGGGACGCTACAAGAAATAAAGGCCCTCTTGTTATTTTATTTAATAACAAAGAACATAACTGTACTAAAACTGAGTAAAGGAAACATTTGCGTACGCAGGAGAGAAGGTAGAAAAACAAAATCCAAGATGAGAATTGATGTTTCCTGTTCCCAAAAATAATTAAAACCAACCAACCAAACATGGCCTTCCTACTTCTACAGCTATTTCAACAGAAACCGTACCATGCAAAGAAAAGCAGCCTCAGTTTTAGTTCAAACTTTCACTGATGATGCTTGCTCTAGCAAAACTTGGTTGACACACTGCACCCTTCAGCACACTTATTTCCAGAACTTCACTCTTCATAAAGTGCTGAAAATACAAGACTTAACATCTTTAAAAAAAACACCTTTTCAATTATGTTGAATAGTTTAGACACATCATAAATGCCTCTGCTCAAGATGACACTCATTCTCTTATCTCTAACATTACTGGTTGACCATTAGCACAAGAATCTCTGCACAACAATCTGCACAGATGTGGAAAAAAATAAGAAACAATAATATGCTGTTTTACATTCATAAATATTTAAATGCTTAAAAAGCCTTTAGAGACCAGAGTTAATCTCTGCAGTTTACAACGAGGAACAGTTTCTTTTGCAAGTTTCACCCGAGAAAGTTTTACATATCAACAAGCAAAGTTTAATAAACAGTCCCTCACATCAGCCTAAGCTCCTAAATAGATACTTACACAACTGGAAAAAAATATCATCTTTAAATACAGTGTCACAAATTATACATTTACCTCTTGTACAAAAATGTCGTGATAGTTCTGAAACAAAGTTCAGATTTCATTCAAGTTCAACACATAATTTCACTGTTTCGGTATTTTACTTTTTTCCCCATAACATTGAAAAGTGTTACAATCATATTTAAGACCTCCCAGATGTAAACAATTTCACCACTTATATTACTCCTTTTTGTAAAGAAAGTGTGAAACAGTATACCTAAACTGCATATAACACCTGCAGTGGAAATGTACCAACCCTACAGCACAGGCAGATCTGAGCAAATCCACATCCCGAAAGGAATCTTCCCACAACACCTTGGCAGAACCAGGCAGAATTCAGGCTTGACCTGAATTGATACAAAACTGTTTCTAATATTACATATTGTCACTTGGCAACTGCAGTAGCTCTATACCACTTCATACAATATAACCTCATGATAAGGAAACATAGTACCTGAAACAGACTAAAACAGTGAGAATAAGGGTGAGGAGGTTCAATCCTGGCTCCAGCCCTTCCAGCCACTCAAGTACACTGCACATACCTGAGCTCCCCTGGGTTGGCCCTGCATTCCCACCAGGTGCTCCATCACTGGATCAGGCCATAACTCAGCACTTCTGCTGGCACGGTTTAGTGACTGGCCTCAGCAGGTCAGGCTGATGGCTGGATTTGATGATCTGAAGGTCTTTTCTAACATAACTGATTCTACAATGATTGGTTTAACCTACATACTTACTAGCTCTTACAGAAAAGGAAGAGAGCTCTTCACAAATCAATGACATAACCACACATAAGAACTCTCGGCTACCATTAGTAATTAACACTACTTAACACCCTACAAATGCACAACAGCAATCTAGAAAAGCAAGCACAAAAGCACGACATTACTTGAATACTACAGTTTTAGCAAACACTGATTATTTTGCAGGATTTGTCAAGGTCAGGCATGCAGATACCAGATTTCTACTATCTTAAATATAAAACCTTAATCTGGATGGTAAAAACATTTAGAAGTTTTAAAAGGTGGAATAGTGCCAATGAACATCCCTTACTTCTCTAAAAGGAGTTATCGGTGCATTTCACAAATTTTTCTTCTGGATAGAGAGTACATGATAACTGTTAACCAGTTATTTAACTTACCTGGCCTGACTGGGGAGATAAACAATTAATAACCTCCTCCACCATCACTGGTATGTGTAATCTTCCAAAATGATTGTCTTCTGTACTATGAGGCAACTCCTCGCTTTCATGTTTCTGTGTAGTTTGCTCTGTTAACTCATATTCAGAAAGCTGTTTCACTGAGGAATGAATCCCTCTGGCCAAAGCAGCCAACTTGATTGGATTCAGTTCTAAGTTGCGTGGAAACAAGCACTTGTTAACTCGGCACAGCCACTGAGATAACATTTTGGAGTTGATCAACCTAGAAAAACAGATGTTGTGAATTAATTTGACAAATATTTAAAACATTAAGCTAAATGCTTAAAAAAGACCCACACAAACAAGAAGTGTAAGCATTTAAGTAAGTATTACACTTCATGAGAATGAGGTTTTACAGCAATGTCACCTCAGCAAACAGGCTCTGAGAATCTTCCTGTAACTTCTTTTCAGCAATTTAATAGTCAACTAACAATTCAAGGAACTGAAGCGTTATTTTCACAAGGACTACCTTCATCTCCTTTACATTGCTAGGACTCTATCAGCATTCCTATGTCTGAGAGGAGCGCAGCCAGAGGAGTGGCTCTGTTCTGATATTGTTCCCCTAGGTTCTGCCATGCACAAGGCAACACTTAGCTCTGAATGGGAACGCTTGGGTTACCAGGTGCCCTGTATTTCTACTTGTAACAGGAAAAGACAAATGAAATCCTGCTACTGGATTTATAACATGGTTATAATTAGTGTTACAATCTACACGTGCATTAAGTACTACAACATAATAATTCATAGCATATTAAATTTATACAGAAGGTTAACATAAGGAATAGTAAGGCTCTATTTATATTTTTATCAGATCACACCTTTTGCTGTATATTTCATACACTCTCTTATCGTGCAGAAAGACTGCATACTTTGGCAAAAGACCCTCTGAATGAAGGGCTACCCCTACGTTCACTGCATTTGTAAGCACCTATGGCCCTATAACCAGGAACAGACAAACCCCGGCACCTCTATACAAGCTTATATAAAGATGGAAAGGCCAATAATAATAATCTAGCTTACACCGTCATGCCCTACGACCCCAGGAGGTACCGTTCCTACCCAGGCCTCAGTTTGCCATCCCTTCTCTATGCAGCCAGATAAACTTTTTGTGTGATTTAAGTTCGCAGGCTGCAGCAGAAAACTACAAAGCTAATCAGGAGCCTGGAGCACCGCTCTTAGACAAAAAGGCTAAGAGAGCCGGGGCTGTCGAGCCTGAAGAAGACCGAAAGAGGATCTTACTAGTGCTGACAAACATGGCGCAAGCCCCGCTCTCACCTTACAGCCCCTCACCTCAGCTCCCACCCGCCGGCCCCGCGA